>ML681996.1:2558450-2828587 GCA_007922195.1 Podocnemis expansa
ATTTGTTAATTCGAAATAATTATTTCGAAATAAGGCGTTATTTCAAAACAAGTTGTTTCGACAGAACTTGTTTCGAAATAATCATCTGTGTGTGAATACAGCCCTTTTTTTTCTAGACTAAACAAACCCAGCTCTTTCAATCTTCCCTCACAGGTCAAATGAACCAGACCTTTAATCATTTTTGTTGCCCTTCTCTGGACTTTGTACAGTATCTCCACATCCTTTTTGAAATGTGGTGACCAAAAGTGGATACAGTACTCAAGTTGAGGCCTAATCAGTAAAGAGTAGAATGGAAGAATCACTTCTCATGTCTTCCTCACAATACTCCTGTTAATACACCCCAGCATAATGTTTGCTTTCTTTGCAACAGTATTACACTGCTGACTCACATTTAGCTTGTGATTATTGTGACTGTTACACCCAGAACCCTATCTGCAGTACTCCTTCCTAGGCACTCATTGTCCATTTTGTACCTGAATTTCATTCTGTTTATCTCAGACCATTTCACCAGTTTGTCCAAATCATTTTGAATCGTGATCCTATCCTTCAGCACTCACAACCCCTCCCAGCTTAGCATCTTCTGCAAACTTGCTAATTTTGCTCTCTATGCCATCATCTCAGTCACTGATAAAAATATTGAACAAAACCGGTCCCAGGCCAGATCCCTGCAGCACACTGCTTGTTATGTCCTTCCAGCCTGAATGTGAACCGTTGATAATTACTCTCCGGGAGTGGTTATCCAAACAGTTTTTCATCTCTCTTATAGTAAGAGGTAAATCATCTCCAAATATAAAGTGGTTTTGAATGAGTAAAAAGTTGCAAAGTTCAGCCATTGTGCCATATCACCAAGGATACTGGTTCTGATGTCTTGTAGTCCATTTTTCTGTGGGATGTTGGTGTAAAGAGCTTCTACATCCATAGTGACGAGGATAGTGTTTTATGGAAGATCCCTAATAGAATGTAGTTTTCTCAGGAAATCGTTGGTGTCTCAAAGATAACTAGGAGTGCTGGTAGTGTAGGGCCTGAGGAAAGTGTCCACATAGCTGGATAATCCTGCTGAAAAAGTGCCAGTGCTTAAAATGGTCGGACACTTGGAATTCACATGTTTATGGGTCTTGGGTAGCAGACAGAATACCCTTGTTCGGGAATCTGTGTCTGTGTAGATTTGTTCGTGTGCTGTCTTGGGGACTTTCCTGAGTAGTTGGTGTCATGGGTGCACATCTGTGAACCCTACGTTATGATCTACATGCTTTTCCTGTTCACTTGTACACTGTGATTGTATGATTTGTTGCCAGTTATACCAAGCAATGTTTCTTTAGCAGGGGTGGTCAAACTTATGGAACTCAAGAGTCACACAAGTTAATTGTTAAACCTTTGAAAGCTGCACTGAGGCAGATAGCCATGCTTTTACCTACTCCAAATTACTATGTTTAAAATTCATTGCACACTTTAATTTTATTGTAAAAAGAGGGGAAATATTGATCCTACTGATCTCAGATTCTAATAATTATTTAAGGTTACCATGAAAACTAGGCCTATACAGTAAAAACTCAGCTGTTGCTCCATGTAGAAGACTGCAGGCTTGTGGCGAGTTTTTTTTTTGTAAAATCTGGGCAGTAATTTGTCAACACAGTACATAAAAACCCTCTCAGGTGCTAATCTGTAAGTATTGCATGATGTTTCAATTTCACAAATTTAATTGTGGAATACAATGCTTCACATAAGTAAGATGTGCCAAAAACTGAAAGTAATCCCGACCATGCCGCACTTCTCCCCACCATCCCGAGCCCCCCCCCCCGAACCACCAGGCCCCGTTGGTGGCTCCCTGGGCCGATGACGCCCCCCTCCATAGGGCCCCCCTAACTGGCCACTCCAGCGGTTAGCCACAGGCTAGGGTTTCCTCCCCTGAGCATTCTCAGAGCATGCTTAGAGCAGGAGATTTAAAACTCCTTAGCTGGGGCTGCTTTCCTAAACAGATTTGTTGACATTCTTCTGTGAGCCTCACTTTTTCATTCAAGAGCCACACATGGCTCCCGAGCCATAGTTTGGCCATGCCTGTTATAGATGGTCATAACCTGTTCTACATGAGTAATATGATATGTTTCTTACAGCTTCATGCATGTGTTCAGATGTGTAGCATGTTTAACATGGCTCAATAGGTAGAGTGACTCACAGAGCTCTCCCAGCAGCAGTGAGCCTGAAAGAGAAAAAAGAAGTAAGGAGTCCTGTGGCACTTAAATACCACTTTGTCAGATGCTTTGAAGATGGGGGAACTTACAGAATGAGATGAAAATAAATGGAAGGGAGTGTAAGACATGGGATCAGGTCGTACAGTAACAGCAAATCGGAGCAATTGTTAAGATTCAGACACTAAGAAATAGCACATAGAGAAGATTGAAGTCAAATCACCTGTTGTAATGGGAAAAGAAGCCATAGTAATGATTTCATCCTGCTCTTACACAGTCTAATATGCATATCAATTCTAATTCAGCTGTTTTTCTTTGAAATCTTGATTTCCCACTGATTTTCTTGAGCACATTCATTAACAAGTGGTCCATAGAGTGATTAGAAAGATGGAAGTGCTCAGCAACTGATTTTCGCATGTTGTGATTTCTGATGTCAGATTTGTGCCCATTTATTCTTTTGCATGGGGATTGTCCTGTTTGTCAAATGTATAAGGTGTGGGGGCATTTCTGGAACATCATGGCATAAATCACATTGATGGATGAGCAGGTGAATGAGGCTTTGATGGAGTAACCTTGTTGTATTAGGTCCTGTAATAGTGTCTTTTGTACAGATATGTGGGCCAAGTTGACAGTGTGGTTTCTTGCAGAGATATGGGCCTGTCTTAATGTTTCTGTTGTTAGGTTTGTAGTTGCTGGTAAGTGTCTGTTTAAAATTGGGAGGCTGTCTGTAAGCAAGGAGAGCTCTGTCTTCTAAGACTGGAGAGAGTGAGGGGTCATCTTGTAGAATAGGCTGTAGATCTCTGAGGATGTGCTGTAGAGGTGAGACTTGGGGATTGTGCGTAATGACTAAAGTCATTCTGTTATTTTCTTTCTTGGGCTTCTCCTGTAGTAGGTGACTTCAGGGTACTTGCCTGGCTCTGTCAGTCTGTTTTCTTACTTCCACAGTTGACTACTGTAGTTTTAAGAATGCTTGATAGAGATCCTCAAGGTATCTGTCTCTATCTGGGGGATTAGAGCAAATGTTGTTATATCTTAGGGCTTGGCTGTAGACAACGGATTGTATAGTGTGTTTTAGGATGAAAGCTCAAAAGATGTAGGTAATGATACTGATCAGTAGGTTTTCGGTATACGGTGGTGCTTATGTGTCCATCTCTAATTTGTATAGTAGTGTCCAGAAGGTGGATCTCCTGTGTGGCATGTTCCAGGATGAGGTTAATAGCTGAGTGGAAATTGTTGAAATGTCTGTGGAAATCTTCCACAGCATCCCTACCATGGGTCCAGGTGATGAAGGTGTCATCAATGTAGCATAAGTAGAGGAGAGGTGCTTTGGGATGAAACTTGAGGAAATGATGTTCTAAGTCAGCCATAAAAACGTTGGCGTACTGTGGTGCACCACACTGCTCCACACCCCAACTGTCAGTCACTCAGCATGCTAATTTGATTGACAGCATGTTGCATGAATCACCAATAAAAAAGGAAAAAAGTCACTGAGGCCCATGTGGGAACAAGCCAGTCAGAGGCAAGCCAGGACTAAGCAAACCAAAGGTAAGCATTCTGAATGACTGACAGTGAGTGGGCTGGAAGGGGGAGAGGCAGGAGCCCAGCCTGGATGCCCATGACTGAGACTGATTTTTTTTGCCTGCCACCAGAAGGTAAAGTCCCATGGCACTTAAAGACTAACAAATGTATCTATTGCATGAGCTTTCATGGGAGAAAATCCCACTTAGTCAGACAGATTCTTTTCTTCTTTTTTTCAAGTAGGTATTGGGTGTATATTCCCAAATCCGTGCTAAAAATAACTGATGAAAAGCTTGCAGATTCATCAACCATCATTTGTAGCTTCCTGCCTGTCCACATTAGAGACTAATTATTAATTCTGTTCTATTCTTAATTAAACAATTGGGACTTTTTCCATAATTAAACAGGAACAGACTCTTTCAACTGAATTATTATAAAGGAAGCTGTATCTAAGGTGCAATTTTTACTTTTCTGCCATTCTTTCATTGTACACATATTTAGTTTAAAAGAAAGTAAAGGGGAAGATAAAGCACTCATGTCAAGAGCTTTCAGATCAATGTTTATCTCTGATAATATTTCACAGCCCCAGTTGCTCAGTGCTATTTTGGTGAATGCTGCTTCTGCAAAGACCACCATTCAGTGGCATTGCTGATCTATGACTTTTTCTCCATTCTCTGGGCCCTGAGTAGTCTCCATGTTTCTTATACTCTCTTTAAAGAATTGTTAGTGGAGGATAGATAATGAATTCCTATAAAAGTGGGGATTCTGAGGCCATATCAGTTCTCCAGTTCAGGGATCAGCCCTTGTGTGGGTTCTCCCCAATCCTGACCTAGCCTTAGTTCAGTGGAACAGCATTAGTTTTGCTACAAGACAGATATTCACAACTACAAAGAGGAGAACTGGATTTGATCTCAACACAAGTGTAAACTCTTTTCTTTTCAGACAGGATGTTAAATACAGATACTCTTTGTAAGCATCTCTTTTTTTACTTAAAATTTCTGTATGTCTGGAATTTGCAGGAGGTATCATCCTCCCTCTCACCATAGACCCTGACCAGACTTTGATTAAGAATCATAAAAGTAATATTTCTCTTCAAGCTACTAGGTGATTATTTTTTAATTTTTTAAAATGTCATTTTCAGCTTTTGAAAAGTTCTCTGGCCTTGTCGTTTTCTAAATATTCATGAAAATTTTGTTCTTTTGTTCATTTTTCACCTTACTTCTCTCTTCAGGGTTCCCCCCTCCCCACCTCCATTCAGTGCTTCTAGACTTTAGGCTAAACAGTTTTTTTTTTTTCTGCACAGTGGTTACTTCCAAAAGTGAAATATATATGTTTTCACTTATAGGATGGAATGGGGAATCTAAGAGTCACCAAGAAAGGAATTCGACTTGAAGGCATATCTGAATTTCTACTTCCATTGTATGTGAAGGAAATACATTCTCGAAAGGTATGTGCTTGGCTTCCTTTGGGCTTATTTAAAAAACTTCAAATTATTTTTTTCATCCTGAAACAGTAGAACAGGACTTTTGCACCGTCTAAACTGGCATTCTATGGAGTCTTGCTTTGAGAACACCTAAGGAGAGAAAACTGAATGGCTCATGGCTTCCAAAGATGAGATTCACTCTAACAAGTGGAGATTCACTGTTGTCTAGGCAATGAGAGTCCTGTGGCACCTTAAAGACTAACAAATTTCTTCAGGCATAAGCTTTCATGGGCTCCAACCCAGATTCATCAGTTAGGTTGGAGCACACGAAAGCATATGCCTGAAGAAATTTGTTATTCTTCAAAGTGCCACAGGATTCTCATTGTTTTTGCTATACACAGGCTAATATGGCTATGCCTCTGAAAATTTTCACTGTTGTCTGAAGCTTTGTGTTCCTGTTATGACTTATAAAGTGCTGTCATCCCTCCTCTATATGAAGAAGAAAAATATGTATGTTAATCTTCATGAGAGGGAGCTCAGCTTAGTGAATGGAATGTTTGATTCTCCTACTTTGGTATGAAAACAACAATACAAAGTTCTGCAAAATACAGCAAAAAGAATTACCAGTTTTATATATACTCAACCTAAGTACCTTCCAGGTTCAGCTAGTGTGATTTTTTTATTAGGTGTGGGAAATTTTATTAAAATTGGATAATGTACACTAAAGTGGAGACTTTTCAAAGCAACCTATTTGTAATAATCCTAAAAATGTAATTGTGTTACCACTTAACAGCAAGCCATTATAGAAAACAATAGTTAAATCAAGATATTATATATTCAAAAGTTCAATGTAGCTCATTTCAACTGAATCATGCTGGGCTGTAGCTCTTCTAGATATATTAAAAAACAAAAAAAAATTGTGCAGTACTTGAATTCTTTTAAGTTCTCACTTCCATACTAATGCTAACCTACAATCAAAGAGGAATGTGAAAAAGGATTTTAGTCAATGAAGTATGGAGAGTTTTAATATGTGTAGTGCAAATGTTGACAGAAATGAAGAGCTATTCAAATGTCTTTATGCTATTAAAACTCCCTCAGAAAAATCTTTGTTTCTACTGCCATCAATTATGTATGTGAAGATGTACCTGACAGCTATAGGCTACAATAAGCTTAAAATCTAAATTTATAAGTTGTACCTTGATATTTTTCCTTCATGATTATATTCTTATTTTTTAAAATAATGATTTGAAATGGACAATTAACTTCTCTGTCTCCTTTGCCGGTCAGACAAAAAACTGGTGAAGATTTACAAAGAGTCATGAATGTTTGCCTGGCAACTGAAATGAAACATTTTATCAAACTATGTATATTGTAAAATAGTCATGGGTTTTTCTTATCATTTTGTTAGACAGATAATCATCTTTGACTTTTCTATTCACAATCAGTTTGTTCTCTTACTGCTTGCCTTTTGAAAAATATTCCATATGAAAAAGGTGCTAAAAATAGGGAAAAAATAATTGATGTAACATCTATAGGCAAATGTTCAGTGACAAGGTAGTTGAGTACATTTAGAAATGCAAATATCAAATGCAAATTTAGAAATTTAGAGTACATTTAGAAATGCAAATATCTGTTTTAGATCATGATGCAGCCAAAAAATTAAGTTTACCTAAATGACCTCCATGTATATTATCAGACATCTCTCCCAGGAATAGTTATTTAAGGTGAAATTCTGTTCTCTAATATATGGACATGCATCTTAGGGTAGAATTTATCCCCCCAGTAATTTTTCCAAGTGTCATGTTATAAAAGGGCACAAAGATCCTCTCAAAATAATCTTCTAAAAGTCTCATCTGCATCTTTGAAACTTGATGATCTTTGAAACACTAACTTAGCTTTAGCTTTTCAATTACTTCCAGAAGTAGTAACAAAGGAGACTGCTCATGTTTAAGGGTGATGCTGAGTCCCTTTTGTAGAAAATACAAGATTAGTTTTAAAGAATTGAAGATAATTCATGAACATTTTCAAATTAACCTAAAAGATAAACTCAAGAATTCCTGAAAACATCCATGTCCCAGTTCAGCCAGCAGGGGTTTAACAAGTTCAGTGTTTCTGGAAGCTCTGCAAATTCCCCAGCAAGCACAATCACATTAGGGAATATAGCTCCTTTCAGTGGTCACACAGTGCCAAACAAAGTATGCCATGGTGATTCCTTCACATAGATGATATCTGTGACTCAATCCAGCCCAACTGCTTTGATAATCAGGCTTTTGGGAGATGTTACTCTATTGACTCACCGAGACTCTGCTATTGAAAACCATTTAAGCACGTGTGTAGTGTTGCTCACAAAAGCAAAATTGGGGAAAGTACAAAGAAGGACAATGAAAATTATAAGAAAGATGGAACAACTTCCATATGAGGAGAGATTAAAAAGACTGGGATTGTTCATTTTAGGGCAGGGGCAGTCAATAGGGCTGTGAACTGAGGAGTTTGAGTGGGTCTTAGGGGTTGTGGTGGTCTTTTGATAGAGTTGTGAGTTTGTGTTTGTCTGTTTGTCTCTCTGTGATTTTTTTTTTCTGTTCAGCTTGCAGCAGCTTGAGTAGTGGAGTAAGATCAGCTGACACCAATTTGGAGTGGGGCTTCCCTACTGAGGGAGCTATAAAGGTGGCCACTCAAGCAGGAAGTGGCACATAGCTGCAGCGGCACTATGGGCAGTCAACAGGACTGTGAACAGGGAAGTTTGAGTGGCAGTTGTTTGGAGGGAGAGTGGGGGGGGTTCTTGCATTGTTTTGTTTGGTGTGTCGGGGTGTATTTTTGTTTTATACAAATTGGAAATAGGGGAAATACTATGACAGATACAGAGGCAGCAGTGGTAGACATTCAAGCAGGGGAAGAAACAATGAAGATGACAGGATGTGGAAGCTGCAGGATGTTTATGATCTTGGAGGGGATACCTCTAAAGTCCTTTGTATGTATGAAGTTCTGCCTCATAGAGTGGATGGAGGAGAAAATTCAGGGCTTAGAGATGCAGGTGGAAACTCTAGTTGAGTTTAGGAAGGGGATTGAACAGTTGATGGAGCAGACAAATGAGAGGGTTGTAAAAGAAAACAGAGACCTGTGATGGTCAGACTCTCGGGAGAATACTGGGAGAGGAAAGTAACTGGTGGCAGCATGTGACTGTAAGAATTTGGCAGAGGAAATGGTGGCCTAGTGAAAGAGAAATAGAGCTCAGAAACAGATTTGCAGTGTTAACAAATGAAGAATGAGCACAGCAGATGGTTACTGAAGGTGAGACCTTGAGAAAGAGAAGAAGAGTGACTAGTTCTATACGAAAAGGAGATGAGCTGATGGAGATGCCACCAAATAAGAACCCCAGGAGGATTCAGGAGTGGGTGTAGAGAATTGGAAAGAGGAGTTGTAGAGCTGAGGACTTGCAATCAAAAAGAAGTTTGAATAAGCAAGAGAATCACGCTATTTCCAGGAAAAGGCAAGTCTATATGATCTGTGACTCCCTGCTGAGAGACAGGTCTGTACCCCGAGCTGATCCCAAGAACAGAAGGGTATGCTGCTTGCTGGATTTTTAATGAATCTGTAAGCTTGGGGGTTATACCATATGACTGGTAAATCACTAATATACTTCCTATTTTAAAAAAAAGGAATAAAAGTAATCCAGGTACCTACAGGTCTGTTAGTTTGACCTCAGTAGTATGCAGAAAATTTTGAAGGAGAAAATACTTAAGGATATTGAGGATAATGGTAACTGGGATAAAATAGAACATAGCTTTACAAAAGATAGATCATGCCAGACCACCCTGATCTCCTTTCTTGAGAGGATAACAGATTTTTTTTTTTTTTTTAGATAAAGGGAATGGAGTAGACTTGATTTACCTAAATTTCAGCAAGGCATTTGATACAGTTCCACATAGGGAATAATTAGTTAAGTTACAAAAGATGGGGATTAATATAAATATAGTAAGGTGGATAAGGAACTGGTTAAAGGGGAAGCTACAGCAGGACATACTGAAGGGTGAACTAACAAGTTGGATGGAGGTTACTAGTGGAGTCCCTCAGGGATCAGTCTTGGGACAAATTTTATTTAACCTTTTTCTTAGTGATCTTGGCACAAAAAGTAGGAATGTGCTAATTAAGTTTGCAGATGACACCAAATTGTGAGTTATTGCCAATACAGAGAAGGATCAGGATTTCATACAGAAAGATCTGTGTGACCTTGCAAAATGGAGTACCAGGAATAGGATGAAATTTAATAACAGGAAGTGCAAAAGGGACAAATAAGAAGATTTTTTTCCTATACAGTTGATCACAGGATGACTATGAGCCGTCAATGAGATGTGGCTATGGAAAAAGCTAACATATTCCTTAGATGCGTCAGAAGAGATATTTCAAGTAGAGATAGGGAGGTATTAGTGCCACTATACAAGGCATTGGTGAGACCCCATATGGAATATTGCATGAATTTCTGGTCCTCCATGTTTAAAAAGTATGAAATTTCAATTGGGGCAGGTACAGAAAAAGGCTACAAGGATGGTCCATGAAATGGAAAATCTGCCTTATGAGAGGACATCTAATCAGCTTGGCTTGTTTAGCCTAACTAAAAGAAGGTTCAGGGGTGATATGATTGCTCTTTATAAATACCAGGGAAGGAAAGGAATAATCTGAGTCCAGCACCAGTATGGACACAAGAACAAATGGGTATAAACTGTCCATCAGGAAATTTAGGCTTGAAATTACACACAGGTTTCTAACCATCAGAGGAGTGAAATTCTGGAATTGCCTTCCAAAAGTAGCTGTGAGGTCAAAAAATATAACTGACTTCAAAACTGAGCTTGATAAGTTTGTGGAGGGGATGGTAAGATGGGATGGTCTACTTTGACTATTGGTGGTGGATGTGTCAGTGGCCTAAGAAGGGAGGGTAGATAAGGTTAGTTCTAAGTTATTACAGAAAATTCTTTCCTGGGTGACTGGCTGGGTGCACACATGCTCAGGGTTTAATTGATCATCGTATTTGGGGTTGGGAAGGAATTTTCCCCCAGGGCAGATTGAGTAGGGTTGTGGGGGTTTTTCGCCTTCCTCTGTAGCATGGGCCATGACACTCACTTTATGGTGAATTCCATGCATCTTAAAGACCTTAATTTGATATGAGGACTTTGATAACTCAGCCATAGGTTAGAGGCTTATTACCGGAGTGGGTGGGTGAGGTTTTAAGCCTGCATTGTGCAGGAGATCAGAATAGATGATCACAGTGGTTCCTTCTGACCTCAGAGTCTATGGCTGTGTCTACACTGACAAAGTTGTTTTGAGATAACTATTTTGACTTTAAATCAGTTGTTGCTGTTGTTTTGAATGAGTGAGTCTACACTAGACTCCTAATTTGAAATTAAGTAAGCATTATTAAATCAAAATAGAGAGTCTGCACTAGGCTCTTTGTTGAATTTTAGGGCTGTGGTGAGCTAGGAGGGGTCTATTGTGGGAAGTGTGGCACCATTGCACAGCAGAAGGTCTCCCCTCAGCTACCCAGCCCTTTAAAAGAGGAAGTGACCTCAGCACTTTCCCCAGTGTTCCTGGCAGCAGGGAGCCTGAGCAGGTAATGGACCAGACTCTGCTCCAGCATTTTTTTCCAGCTGTTCTGCTGTGGAGCAAGCGTCTCCAGCACCTTCACCCTGCAGGGGCACAGGTCAGCCTGTACCCTGTCCTGCTGCCCCTTGAAGCTGCCATGCTCACCATGGTGTGCTCCATGCATCATTGTCTCTGGATATGCAAGACCAGCACCAGCTGGTGGGAGCAAACTGTCCTGACCACCTGGGACAACAACCTGGCTGCAGAACTTTAGGGGAACCTTCCTGATGCTGCTCCCCGAGCTCACCCCAGCTCTGCAGTGCATGGACACCCATCTGCGTCCCACCCTGCCAATAGACAAGCCAGTGGCTGTCACCCTGTGGAAGTTGGCAAGCCTGTACTCCTACGACTCTGTGGCCCAGCACTTTGGGATTGGCAGGTCCACTGTGGGGACCGCCATCATGGATGTGTGCTGGGCAATCAACCAGGTCTTGCTACCCCACCTTCTCGCACCAGGCAGGCTGCAGGATAACCTTGATGGCCTCACCAGACTTGGTTTCCCCATCTTGGATGCCACACACATCCCAATCCAAGCCCCAGACCACTGGGTCCTGGACTGTGTCAACTGGAAGGGGTACTATTCTGTCATCCTGCAGGCCCTCATGGAATATTGTGGCATCTTCCAAAACATGAATGTGGGCTGACCAGGGAGGGCAACTCCTCCCTGTACAGGTGCATGCAGGTGGGCATCTTCTTCCCTGAGTGCACCTTCACTCTTGGGAATGTGCAAGTGCTTATCCTGATCCTAGGGGTTGCTGCTTATCCCTTCATGTGCTGGCTGATGAAGCCGTACATGGGCCAGATGGATATCACCACAGACCTTTTTAACCAGAGGCTCTGCCATTGCCACTGAGCTGTTGAGCATGCCTTCAGCCATCTGAAAACCTCCTGGAAGGCCCTACTGACCCACCTGCAGCTTGGTGAGTGCAAAGTCCTGCAGGTCATCAGGGCATGCTGCTGCCTCCACAACCTGTGCAAGCTGTGGGGGCAAAGGGTCCCCCAAGTCTGGGAGGCCGAGGCCGAGTGGCTCGCCAGAGTCTGCAAGCAGCCTGAAGACACCCTGCCCCGGATGAAGCAGGCCTGGCTCATCTGGGACATGCTGAAGGCCCACTTCATTGGCAAAGAATACTGAGAGGTGCACCTGCCACCATGCTCTGGCACCAGCACCTGCCTGTGTCTGCCCCCCATCCCACCACCCACCTATCTCCCCCTGTCCCCACACCAATAAAAGGCACAAGCCACAATATAATGGTCTACAGGGGGTTTTATTTACATGGGGAAATGGGGGGGTGGGAGCTGAGGAGGGTTGGAGGCTTTGGAGGGAGGGGAAGTCTACGGGGAGCTTGAGGGGGGTTGGGAGCTTTGGGGGGGAGTGTTGCGGGTGGGGAGTAGGGTCAAGGTGCAGGGCTGGGGCTATTGACCAGTAGCTGGCAGGTCCCAGGCCTGCAGGCATCCGCCCCAGGTCCTGGGCTGGTGCTGTGGAGGGCTCATGGTGCAGCGCTGGGCAGGGTGTGGTGGATGCAGGTGGTGCTTCAGGAGCTGGTTCCGCTCCTGAAGGCGGTCGACCACCATCTCAAGCAGCCTGTTTTGCACGGCCCACAGCCCCTGCTCAACTCTGTGCGTGGCAAACTCCTGCTCCATCCACTGTGCCATCCACAGGTCGGCACGCTCTGCAATGTGGATCAGTTCCTTGATCTGGTCTGCCTGGAAGCACAGTGCCCCCTCCTCCCCGCTTTGAGGTCAGGGCTTGTGGTGCCCTGCATGTGGCAGCAAGCATGGGTGATCGGGCTGCTGGACAGAAGCAGACAAAAAAAGTGCCTCCCCTTAGTTAATGTCCTGAGCAGCCTGGGAGCAGCTGCTGTCCTCCAGCCATCCCTGTGCTTCTCCATGCCCTTCCTTAGGGGCAGGGTCCCCTTGGTATGCACTGCTGTGCTGCCTCCTGTATCCTGCTCCAGGTCAGGTGCAGTGCCAATAGTGGCAGCCAGCAGGCAGCTGTGCTCCAGAAGTTTCTTCAGGATCTATGTGCCAGCAGGGTCAGTTGCATAATTCCTGGCCTGCCAGCCTATCTCCCCACACAGTGCTACTCTTCTCACTCTGTCTCCCACTGCCACGTGACCTCCAGCCCCTCTACCCCAGGGGAGGGCCTCTGCCTGTTCCTGCACCATGTCCCCCTGCAGCTCCTCTCCCACAGGCATGCCCAGCCCCGCTTGCAGGGGGAGGGGGAGGCAGTACTCACCAGCAGATGATATGGGTCTCTCGCTCGGTGCCCCTTTTCCTGGGTCCACCTTCTCAGCAGGAGGAGCCTCTTCCTGCTCCTTCGATGCCGTGGCCTTAGTCAGCAGGGCAGGGATCAACTCTGGGCTGGCTGCAGGGTGGTGGGCTGGCTGGGTGGCCTGCTGGTCCTGGCTGGTGGCCCCTTCCTCCTCCCCAATGGACACAGGCTTGCCAGAGTCCACCATGTTGGCCAGGAGGCTGCTAGGCTCCTGGACCAGGAAGGTATCCAGCTGCTGGTAATATTGGCGGCTATTGGGGGGGCCTGCCCTGGAGTGCTCCCTCTCCTCCCTGAATTACTGGTAGGCCTGCTCCTTAATTATGGCCTAGACCTGCTCTGAGTACCACTTGTGGCTCTTTGCTGCCAGGTCCTGGGCAATGGAGGCATATACCTCCCGGTTCCTGTGCCAAACCCACAACATTGTGTGGACATCTTCTTGCCCCCACATGACCAGCAGGTCCAGGATTTCCTAGTGGCTCCAGGAAGGATCTTTTCATTACCGCTGGCTCCCCTGCTGCAACGTGCAGTCTATGGGCAGACCTGGCCAGTTCTGGAAAGAACTGGGCTGTGGGGTGGGTGCTGCACTGTCATTGGCCAGGGCAGGCTCTTCCTGTGCCAGGAATCCTGGGAGGAAGGTCTGTCCAGGCAGAAGGTCACAGGAACCCCAGTTAAATCAAAATAACGCTACTCCATGGCTAAAATAGGGTTATTTCAATTTAATACCTTCAATTTAAACAATATTTTGAATAAAAAGAGGTTTTATTATAGTGAAATAGTGGTTCCTTATTTCAATACAATAAAATGCATTTATGGACATGAAAAAGTTATTTCAAGAGAAGCCTCATTATTTCAAAATAACTTGTAAGTGTAGACATACCCTATGAGTCTAAGAGATATTAGCCAGCAGGGTGAGGGATACAGTCACATGTTCTGAGTGTCCCTAAATCTAGACCTACTGAGTGTCCCTAAAACTCCAACTGCAAGAAGCTGGCACTGGACAACCAAGATTTGGATCATTAAGTAATTGCCCTGTTCTTTTGATTTCCTTTAAAGTATCTAGCATTGACTACTGCTAAAAAATAGGCTAATGGGCTATATCAGTGTTTCACTGGCACGGCGCAGGTGTTCTGTGACCCATTCTAACCCCTTCCTTTTGGGGGGTGAGGGGCTTGGCAGGGAGGGGGGAAGGATCAATTTTAAAAGCCCCAGCTGTAGCAAAGCTTCCAGGTACATGGTGGCAGATCTTGAAACACATCTGGAAGTTTTGCTAAGGTTTGGGCATTTTATTTCTCCCACCTGTGTTACCAGCTTTTTCACAGATTTTTTCATCAGGTGTTTTGTATAAAGTAATTAATGCCTCTGCATGTTCCCTGATCCACTAAATGTTGAGAAGCACTGGGCTCATCTGACCCAGTATGGCTATTTTTACATTAAATAGTCCAATTGAAGTAAATGGGCATCATTCTGGTTGCATTAAAGTCAATAGATAGTCTACCATTAATTTCAGTGAGGCTCATGCTGCTGCTCATATGTACAAAGTTAAGCATATGCTTAAATCCTATTGAAGACTGGTGCCCAAACAAGCTTATATAGTCTCCTAGCATTCTACTAAGAAAAGGCAAAATATGAACGGCAGACATGGAGCTAGAAAAAGATAGGCCTGGGAATAAATCCCCTAAAAACAGAAAAAGGGGAATAGGATAGTGATGGCTGTACTGCTTGGCAAAGGCATGGGGCCTCCCTTCAGCCACAGTACCTATGATCTGGACCCAGTAGCTACCTAATGCTCCCCATCACTGATTCTTCATGGTGGCTTATTATAGTCCTAAAGCTGTGGTAATACATGCAACTGTGGATCAAGTGTGTTGAAAGATGCTTCTGGAGACCTGTTAAGGCTAGAAATGGATAGCATTATTTTTAGTTGTTCTGCTAGTAGGTGCTGAGGAGTACATGCATTATTTTAGGACCTTCCTACCAGGCTGGTTTGTTTCCTGGATACTCAGAACCAGCACACTTTATTGTCTGGGACTCAAATACAGTAAATGTAAATGCTTGCAATCATTTGAAAAGAAAACACTGGGTTGTTTTGTTTTGTTTTGTTTTTTTATGGTGGACAGAGAGAAGAACACCACTGAACTCTGTTGAATAACTGTATTAGAGAGGTGTTTGACTTTTTTAGGTGATGTGGTGAGGGGAAAAGAGACTTACTTACACAGGGATAGTTAACATGAGTGTCATACTCATTTTCTTTCTAGTATGCATAGATGTCTGACTTTTTGACAGCAAGTGATTATTTACAAAAAAAATCTAATCACAGTTGTAATAAACTCAATAAAGTTAATACAAAGGAAAACAATATATTCTCACAGTACCAACGTCCTCGTGTTCTTTATAATAATACTTTGTCTTATATTTCAGGACTCAGTCTTGAAAATGTTCTCCAAATTTAATGTCTCTCATTACTAGAAAGCAGAGATTCATAAAGAATACTTGGTCTTGAGACTGAGATAATATAGGCTTTGTTATTACCAGCTTTTTTTCCCTTCCTTTTGATTAACTTTCTATTTAGATGAGAGAAGAAATTTTCTCTATTATTGAATCTGGAAAATACTATTCAACTCCTATAAATGAATAATGTCAAATTCAGAAAGTATCAATATGCATAGAATATCATCTTAGATGCAAAGTTCCAGCAGGAATGTAAGTATCTAGTTGGATACTCATCCCACATTTCATAGGGGAATTATTCTTTAAACTATGCATATGAATTTCTCTTTTTCCCCCCCCTTGAAATAGGCTTTGCACATGCAAATAAAGAAACTACTTCAAGAATAATTTGAAAGGAGCATACCTGCAATTCTGCTCTTGGAAATTACAAGGTTACTCATCTGCATCTTCCTTGTGATTTAATTCACAAGTGTCACAGTTTGCTTGAGAAAGAAATTACCGTGTATCTTATCCGTTATCATACTAGGAATAGAAAATATTAAAACATGAGAAGGATGATAAAGCAGCAGAATTAATTTTTCCCTTTTTTCTGAAAATACTATAAGCACATAGTGAAATAATAAAATTAATGTAAATCTAGTAGATCAGGGAATAAAAAGATGCAACTGAATCTGAGAACTTAACAGACTTTTATGTGGCTGATTTGTTTTCTATATCACTGAATAACTATGAAAGGTCTGATATATCCTGGTTATTCAAATATTTTGCCTTTTGACAAGTGTACTATTTTCCCATTAAAAGAAAGTAGAAAGTGAAATATAGTTGGGTGGTTGACTAGTTGGAAATACTTGAGCTAAGATGTTTGATAGATCAGAAAATATTTTTGCACCATTACTGTTTTCCCCTGCACTAAAGAGGGAGATTTTAGAGAGGTCACATGGATACCCTGGATACACCCTGGGCACTGTAAAGCAGTATCTCACTGCTTCTTTCCATGCCTAAAGCAAGGCAGACTAGACCTTAGGAGAGACATGCAGACCTCCAGTGAAACCATGTCTGTTCATCCAAAATCCTCTGCAAATGATGCATTTATTTTTTAATGTAAATCAAATCTCCAACTCTATATCTTAGGATTACTTAATTCAGAAACATCTGTATGACAGGATTCCAGGGCTGTCACTCTGTGTGGTACCTGTAAGCCTAAAATATCTGTTGAGTCAGTCTGAAGTCATGGAAACAACTAAAAGCATAACTGAGAGTTCTTGTTTAAAATATCACCAGATTCAATTGTCATTGGGATTCATGTTCTGTAACTATGCAATTTTTAGGTTCCCAGTCAATTTTTTTTTTAACATTTTAGGAGTTATGTATGGCAATATGGGCTTTCACTTAGTGAAGAATTTAATTAGAAAAGTAAATGCTAACCATTTAAAAAAAAATCTCATTAGGAGATCTGAGATATTGATGCTGATAGTTTGGCTTTCTCAAACATTTACCTTAGCAAATAGTGCAGAATTAGTCTTTGTCATTCCATATCTTATTCTTCATCATGGTAAAGTAGTAGCACTTGTATTATGCAACTTTTTGCTTCCCAGAAAAGTAGACATAACATTCATTTTTATTTTGCCTGTAAAAGAAACAAGACCAACAGGATCTTTAGAAGCGGAACTTGTTCAGCAGCCAGTCACTAATAGATCTGATTCTTCTGTCCACTCTGATGTACCCATCTCCAGGTAGAATCAATTTGAAAACTCACTGCAGTAACTGTGGCTGTGTTCACACAGCACTTTTGTTTCAAAACAACCTCGTTGTTTCGAAACAAAAAAAACATGTTCACACGACGCACAGTTGTTTCGAAACAAGTTAAACCCCATTTGGGGTCAAAACAACCTTGTTTCGAAACGCTTGTTTCGAAACAACGCGTGTGAACATGTTGTTTCGGAACAATAGGTTCCGAAACAACATTTAAAGGGCTGCCCCCTCAGCACCCTGGCCAGGGAACACTCAGCACCCTGGCCAGGGTGCTGAGGGGTGTCCCCTGGCCAGCAGGCACTGGCAGGGTTCAGCGCTGCCGGGCGCTGCTCCCCGCCGGTGCCTGCAAAGGGGGGCTGCAGGCACCGGCGGAGGTCAGCGCTGCACAGCGCCGAATCCCCCCAGTGCCTGCAGAGCCGGGCTGCAGGCACCGGCGGGCTTCAGTGCAGCCCAGCGCTGCTCCCCGCCGGCTTTTAAGTTTTCTTCTTATTTCGAAATAACATTTTGTTAATTCGAAGTATGTTATTTCAAAATAAGGTGTTATTTCGAAACAAGTTGTTTCGACACAACTTGTTTCGAAATAACCCTGTGTGTGTGAACACAGCATGTGTGTTACAGTTAAGAGCAACTACACCTCTCTTGCCTTCCCATGGTCCCTTGAGAGCATCCATTCTTAGTTCTCCTCCTCAGTTGTCATGTCTCTTGGGCAGAGACTTGCATCTCTCCTATCTCTGAACAGGGTTTTTCCTAGCTGAGAAGTTTTCTGCTTCTGCTGTGATACTCCTAGCAACCCAGATTGCCTGAACAGGCTGGCATCTATACTTTGATATCTGTTTGAAGGCTATAACCAGATAATTGCCCACAGTATCTTCTAAGTGCATGTCATTTTAAAATGACTGTATTACAGGTAAAAAGTATTAAAAAACAAAAGAACCTACACCCATGCTTACAAATTTAGCAGAGACTATCCCAATTGCAACAACAGCGGTGTTAGGAGTCACTCATTCAGATTTCAGAGTTTTTTCCTATAATTATAAATTCATTACATTAGTTCAGAACTGGCATAACCATAAATAGATTAGTCTTTTTATACTATTTGGGCCTTTGATCTTGTGATGCTGAGAAGAGATAATTAGTAGACAATGGTCTGCTCTCAAGGGCATAACTTCAAAAAGCTGTTGTTGGGGCGGGAGGGCATTGGTTGGTTGGCTTTTTTGCTTTCACCTCCCCCTAGAGAATTCCCACTGTTTGTCCAAAAGTCAGTTCTTGTCTTGCTCATTGTTCAGTACAATCCTTTGAAGTTCATTAACCCTTCCCGGAGTTCACATTCCATCTTCCCCTATAGAAAGTGCATACAGTTCTGGTCCACTTTAATACATAAACTTTGCTTTTATTACAATGGCCTTCAAAAGTATGTAAGTTAAATATCCTTGAAAAATCATTTTCAAATGCCTGACTTTTCATGCTGTAAACCTTGTATCTAAAGAAAGGAAATGTTGAAGAAAGCATGGATACAATATTCTATTAAAAACATACAAAGTTTTAAATATACATATTTCATTTATTTGAACTGATACATAGCTCTTAAATCCTAACTGCAGCTAATCTGCTCCTCTACTTGGTTTTAGCCTGAACAAGTTATTTATCTAGCTATAAGATCAAAAAAAAAATCCAAGAGTTCATTACCACAGACAGAAGTCCATTGTGTATCAGCTCTGCTCTTAACTTTTTTTCCCTCCATAAACTTCTTTAACTGACTTAGTACACCTGGGACTTTGTGCAGTAACTTCCACTATACTAGAGACATTATGACTGTGGCAGTGATACAGTGAAAGAAAATATCCTGTGAATCTTTCATGCAGAATCATCATCATAGAAATCTGAACTTTAGGATACTTCAAGCTGCCTATGTTTATTTTCCTCTGTAGATGTATAGACTTGAAATAATGTTATTCATTACGTTCCCTAACTTCTGTCGAAATGTTTGGAAACTACTCATTGTAATACAACGAATTTAACAAACATTAAAGAAATAAAATAAAATAAAATACTACACTCTTATTTTAAAAAAGAAGCTCAATAATAAACCTTAAAATGGGGTGGGAGGAAGGGGCAAGGGTCAGTGATCCAACGCAGCTCCATATGAAAAAGTGTCAGTGATCCAACACAGCTCCATGGCAAAATCCCATTCAGAAAAGGCCAACCATTGTCAATATAATTGTCACTCTTTGAACTAATGCTTTCAGAGTAAGAAGATTTTTTTTTTAATTGGTGAGAGAAGTTGTGAGGAAAAAATTCAGAAGGAAGTTTTGCAGCCTAGGGTACACCACAGTAGTAGATTCCTGCTTGCTAACTGGCTTAAAGCATGATAATGATAATCTTAAGTGGTCTCTGGTGTCTAAATATAGATATAAAGAACATGGATTAAATGTAGAGGGATAGGTTCTTTGCCTCATTCTGTTTTGATGAAACCATTAATAAATCCCCCAGTGGAGACTTCCAATAGGCATTAAGCCAAGGTCATGAAAATGGGTGATCAAATTGTTCCAGCAAAACTAGGACCAACCTCATTAAGGGTCTTGTGTTTTTCATTTTGTTTTTCACTTTGCTTTACTTCTTCCTGATGGAAAGGAGGGCAGGCTGATGGCTTGGACTCAAGGGCTGTGTTCACACAGCATTCTTATTTCGAAACAACGAGGTTGTTTCAAAATAAGAAAAGCCATATTCACATGACGCACTGTTGTTTTGAAACAATGGGTTCCTGTTGTTTCGAAGCAATGGTGTTGTTTCAAAACAACTTAAACCCCATTTGAGGTCGAAACAACATTGTTTCGAAATGGTTGTTTCAAAACAATGCCATCTGAACATGTTGTTTCGAAACAACAGTGACTCGTTTTGAAATAACTGTTGTCTGAACTTGCTATTTCGCTTTGAGCTTTTTTCCTTAATTCAAATTAACAAACTGTTAATGCGAATTAACTTATTTCAAAATAAGGCGTTATTTCGATACAAGTTGTTTCGAAACAACTTGTATCGAAATAACCCCCATGTGTGAACACAGCCAAGCTGTTTGTATGAGTTGCTGCCATTTCCACAATGGCTACACTACTGTTTTTAGCATATTGGTTCAAGCTGAGCTAATATGAATCTGACTAGCTACTCTGGGATGTACAATTAGATTCTTGTCATCTTGTTCTATTTCACTTGTTTGCTTTTCCAGTCAAATTCTTCACCTTTCCAGTGAAGTATAAAACTGAGTTTACAAATGACTTTTATTGTAGCAAGCAAATATATCAAGATGAATGTTTTAAGGAAGATGTGGATATGAGAAATTAAACAGCCCTTGTAATGGCTATCTCTCAGGTTTTCTTGAATTGCTTGCAAGGTATGATAATAGTGTTGTGAGATCATGTGGAAGGTATTTAAGACCAATACTGTAAAGGTGACATGCCTATCAAACCAAAATCAAAATCAGTAGGTCACAAAAGAAGTACAGCACACTATTTTCGACAAGGTTGTTAGAAAAGCTAAATATTCCTCTGTTATGTTTGATTGATTGTACTCCAAACCTTTCCTGAATGGAAACAATGTCTTAGGTATTAAGGTTTCAAAAGACAGAGTGAAAGTTTTTGAGAGCTTAGTAAATTACATTGATACCATCCATAAAATACAGAAGGATATTACAGAGATGATTGTACATCTAGCTGATTGCAGAAGACAAAGTTATGACAGTGGAACTGTCATGACTGCATCATACAAAGCAATTGAAAATCCAATTCAGCAGATGAATCAATACACATCTTTCCACCCATATGCTGCCTACTCACTGAATCTTGTTAAGAGTAGCTGTAGCAATTACTGTTTTCCAAGTTGTTCTATATTTTGGAATTGTTCAAAGACTGTATATCCTGTTTTACTCTTCTTCTAGTTCCTGGGATGTTTTGAAATAGCATATTAGCATTACATTAAAATGCCATGTGTAACAAAGTAGTAAGCAAGGAAAAAGGCACTCCATCTACTATGAAATCAAATTGAGTGTTCTTGATGCATTAGAGGCGATCAAAGCTTCACACAATGCAACTCTAGAAAATAAGTCAGAAACTGATAGCCCACCAGTAAACATTTGATTTTTCATTTTTTTTTGCTGAAGATGTGATACACTATCTTATCAAAAATTAATAGGTAGTAGGTTGCATAAATAGGTATGATGGACTCACCAAAAGGTTTGCCTTTTTGACACACAAGAAACTAAGAAGTCTCAGTAGTGAAGACCTAGCATCCACCCCTAGCCGTTAAATTCTGAGAGTCTTGGGAATGATATTTATCTCTTTTTTGTGAATGGATTTTTAAGGATGACTTAGAAAAAAATCACATCTAAAAGAAATTTTGTGAATGTAGTTAAGGGGATCCATGGGTGCCTCCATTTTCAATACGGAAACTGTATTGCATATATTTTGCTCTCTTATTGTAACAGTGACTGTGTGAAAAGATGCTAGCAGATCAGATGGAAGTTCATATCAAGACCCCTTGGTAACACCTGAGTAGGAGCCAACACATAGCTGTAAACCAGTTTGTTTTTCTCCTATGCGTTAGTATAGTAAAGCATGCTTAGTGTTTAAGATTTTATGAAATGCTTTAGGATGCTCCGTGAATTAATTTCACTTTTAACAGCTGTATGCTATGTTATAAGTTTATATTGAGTGTTTGCGTTGTAAACTTCTGTAACAGTTAACTCGTCAAACAGGAAAGCAACAATAGCTAATGTAAAATGATTGCTTTCTACATAAGCTGTTAGGCCCTGCCTGCCAAGAAGGCCATTGTAAAACATCAAAGAACAAAGAGTTGCTCTGCTAGTAACAACACCGCATGTGTGTGTGGATTTATTCCATCAGCTTGACCTCTAGTGGAAGGAAATAAAAATCCCTGTCAAAATGAAACTAGATCTTTATGCTGTTTGGATTCTAAGGGATACAGATTACTAAGCATAAGCAAAAGATCCTCAGTCAGGGGTAAAAGTAAGGGGGAACACACTGGAATGCAGTTCTGGGCCCCCCCTATTTTTAGGCAGGCAGTGTTCCAGGGCCCCTAAAAATTGAGGAACACACTGGAATGCTGCGTTCCAGGGCCCCCCCTAAAAATAGCTACAGTAGCAGGAATGTAGCATTCCGGTGGCTCCACCTTAAGCCCAGCCAGCAGAGAGCAGCTTGTGGCTGGAAACAGCTTCCAGCCAGTCAGCCAGCCCACAAACAGCCAAGGTAAGGGCTTTGGGGGGGTTGCTGGGGGTTTTGCGGGGGTGGCTATGTGTGCATGTGGCTATGTGTATGTGTCTAGGGGTAGGTATTGGGGCAGGGGGTGAGTTCTGGGGATGGATATTGGGGGGCCCACCCATGCCAGAGCCTTCTGGGGCCCACCAAATTATACTTTAACCCTCTGTCTTCAGTGCTTGGTCTTTGTTAGCCCTAAAGGATATAGAGCCTGATTTATTATAGATGATTCTACCACCCTTTGTGACCTAAGACTGAAATTCATTTTTTATATGTTTACTGCTTTAAACTTGTAAATAACTCATTTAGTTTTCTTAGTTAATACATTTTTAATTAATTTATTATCACATTGAGTGTTGTCGTAGGTATGACATCTAAAGTGCAATTAACCTGAACTAACTGGTCCTTTAGCGAGATGTAACCTGTATATTGTTGTGATTCTTTTTTTTAAATTTAAGATATGCTTAGGTGGCAAAATATGCCAGAGTGCCCAAGATAGGTCAGGATACCAATGGTTAGATTATTACAGTGACTGAGAAGTTTACACTTAGATATCTACTTGGTGAAATCTAAATATGGAATTTGTGGCCAGCTGGGGTTTGTTACTTCTCAACAGTCTGCCCTCGGGCTGGTATTCATATTCTGGGGCCATTACAAAAATTTCAGCAAGTTAAAGTGAAGTGAGACCCTTTTAAAAATGCCCAAGGGGCAGGAAGAGTTAAGAAATTTGGCATTTTTATTTCTCTAGGAAACTCAGAAGCAAGGTGGGTGGACTGGGATTAGCTCATTAATGAGATTGCTTTAGAGAAGGTTAGGAAGGTCTTTTGTGAAAGTATTTAGTGATGATTGTAGGATTTTGAGAAAAAAACCAAGGAGTCGTGTGGCACTTAAAGACTAACAGATTTATTTTTCGCATGGGCTTTCATGGGAGAAAATCCCACTTCATCTGTTAGTCTTTAAGTGCCACACGACTCCTTGGCTTTTTTTGCTGGACTAGACTAACATGGCTACCCCTTTGGAAATTGGCAGGATTTTGAGAGTCAGGGTCAGGGAACTGAGATTTGAGGCTTCAGGCAGAACACCATTGGCACAACACTGTATTACAACAGCATACCTAGATTCTAAGTCCTTCCTTCATTGCACAGCACAGGGGTTAGAGAGAAACAGGAAGACAAGGTCAAGGAGACTATAGAGAGCAGCTGCCAGTTTCCTTAACTGTCCATTCCGACTAAGCTGTCCAGTCCAACTAAAGCCAGTCTACCTCTGTATATTCAGCCAATGTAAAGAAAAGAGGACGAGTATTGTATAGTGATATCAGATTTATGGTAAATTTCCGCATCCTGAATGAGCAGCAAGTGATGGAGGAACTATATTGTAATCTGTTAAAGAAAGAAAATTGAATCTTGTGATCCCATAAATGTTTGTTGCTGCTACAAACTGTTCATAGCATAAATAGGTACAGCCTACACAAATTGCATTACTGAAAAAAGAAATCCAAAATACATTCAACAGATAAGTGGGCTAAATATTTTGGCATCATTTGTGATGACATCTTTTTCATGGAAATCTGTAGCTGAATTATTTCTACCCAGCATCAAATCTTCTGTTTTCGCAAGATCAATGGACAAGGCTGCTCTGTTTTTGAATGGCCTGTCATTATGGCTTTTGTCCATAAAAGAGACTGAATGTGCTGGCTCCACAGATTCGGTGATGTATAGTTCCATGTCAGCAGCATCTATTCAAACCATTTTCTGAAATTCTCACCTCATCTGTGTATTGAACAAGAAGGGAAATTTGAAGTGTTCTGCAAATCAAATCCCTTGGTAACGGTAAATCTTTTTCTATCATTGTCAACTGACTCTGCAATCCATAATATCACTTGAATCACTGAAGGGCAGTTCTGGCCACACAGTAACATTTGTTAATCTCTGAAGCAGCAGTCCCTGGTCACAAGCTGCCAAAAGGTCAGTCTGGACCAGAACAACCATATGACCGTGCCCTAAACTGGTTTAAATTATGGATTAAAATTATTTTCTTGCTGCTAAATATTTTTTGTTCTCATCATCTGCATTAATCTAGTAAGTAACAATCATCAAATGATAATTAAAATAGCACCACACAGATAAATTGTTGATATGCAAATAACTCATAATGGATATAACTAATTTGAGAAAATACTTCAAGGTTTCTGAATTCAAATATAAATTTGCCGCACCTATATTATCAATGTAGACGTTTACTGGTTTTAAATATAGGGTAAGTATAACAGGCATCTCTCCCAAATTCCTTGATCCTGAGTAGCTATTCTGCATTCATCCATATAACAGTGACTGAAACATTAAGGAAACCCAAACGTGCATCCCTGTAATGCAGGTTACCCGCTTGTCATGGTGCGAGATAATGTTTTCTTTTTTCACTATAATCCATATGCTGTCATTTCTGTCCAGCTAATGCTGAAGCTAGAAATAGTTCTACACTAAGAAGCTGTTTTTGGCCTTACAGTGATATCTGTTTTTGTTCCTGATGAATGCAATATTCCTTATATAAGTAAACTTATATTTTGCATAGATTCAAGTTATTAACTGACTTCATAGACTGTTACAAAATTTCTACTTATAATGGAAGTGAGAGACTGTTGATGACTATAAGATCATTTGAGTGAACTGAATTGAAAAAGTTCATATATTATGTGACAGTCTGAGAGTACATTATGCCCTTGTATGCATGTTCAAAACTCCCACTGATGTGAGTGGAAGCATCACTTGTTTGTCAGAATAGAATTTAGCTGTCTGAAATGTGCAGTCAAGAAGAGGAAACTTGCACCAGCAATGTTGCTTTGGTAAATTAAATGCATATATAATTAATTCAATGTTTCTATGAGTTTAATGGCTGTTGGCTTCTTAATTATTACTTATCCTTTTGAAGGTGTTTGATTACATTGTTCTCATGATTATACTACAGTAACATGGTTGCTGAAATTGATTGCCCAAATTGATTTAAGGACTGGATAGAATAAAATATCTTTATTAATGCTTAACTAGAACTGGAAAATATGGACTTGTTCCAGTCTGTGTCATCAAAAAATATTTGTAAATATATTCTTGTTTGTGTTGTTTACCCTTTGCACATTACATGCCTGGAAAGTGTCCATAATTTACTATAATGTTCTGCAGAGTTCTTTATTATTTAGCGCACCTCTTTTTCCAAGTAGCCTCTCATGTATACATTCAGCAACAGATTCTCTGTTATCACCTCTCTACCTCAGATATGCCTTCTATGCTGGGAGAACTAGGAGGCTGATGTGAGAGTTAGTTTTGTGAAATCCACAGTCATGGAGTGGAGTGGGGTGGGATGGCTATCCTCTGCAGTCTGTTTATTGCCTGAGCAGGACAAAGGGAATGCAGAATCCATCTTCCTTGCTTTCATTGCAATATACAATGTCTATTTCTGATCTTTAATTCTACCCACCTATGTAGTTTGGACCAATCTAAAATGCTCCCCCATTCCTAGTGCGTAGTCTACTCTCCTGACTTGTCTTTAGAATTGTTTAGCCAATTAGTGAGAGTAATGTCATCATTCAGGAATAAAGAGCCCCTATTTCATTGTTACTTTCAAAATAATGGTGTTCCAATGTGGCAATCCCTCATTGGTTGAGAATGCTCTTTCACAGGTTTTATTTTATATGGGTCCTTCTGGATGAGGAGTCTGATCCTTGGGCAACAGAGTTGTTGGCAGATGTTGCTGGTGGTGTTGGAAGGTAGGGCTGGGCAACAATTGTTACATGACAGTTTTCTCTTCTGGCTTTTTTCTGCTACTAGGGCCAGGCACTTTTCCTCAAAAGTCCAGTTCTCCCTATCTTGCGTTACTGTCTTCTAGTGTGTGATGTGGATGTCCCAACTCTTGATGTTTCTACAGTAGCTTAAAAGTTTTTCCTTTGGTTCCCTGTTTCCTTTTCCTTTGGTAAGTTCAGAGCCAGATTCACAAAGGGACTGTAGGAGCCCGATAGAAATCCAGCACTGGTCAGCTATTCTCTGCTCCTAAGGAGGCACTGCTTGGAGGGAATGTAGCAAAGATCTTCCCACCCCCTGCTCCAAGTAGCATAACCTCCTGGTTACATACCCAGCTGCCCTGAGATTTGCTCCGGGTTGTTACCAGCTAAGCCAACTGCCATTATTACCCCCCCCCGCCTCCTGCCAGGGAAGCTGCTGCCAGCTGCCTTTGTCTGCAGAATGGGGGATGAAGCCTGAAGTGAGCTTGACTCCTTAAAGTCAGAGCCACGGGGGGCTGGCGGGGTGGGGTGGGACTGGGCTAGAGTGGGAAACAGGGATGTGAGAGCTAGGGAAGGTGAAGGGAAGTGAAAAGGGGATGGATGGGACTGGAGCAGGAAGGAGGCAGTGGGTGGCTGAGACAGTAAAGGGGAATTGGAGGACAGGGAGGTTAGGGGCAGAGGTGGATGTCAAAGGGAACAGACACTCTGTGGGAAGATTGGATATGGGAATGGGAGACTGGAGGGAAATGTGAGAGAAGGAGCCCCACTACCCAGGCTGTCAGTGCTTACAGACAGGCAGGGTTCTTCCAGCCCTGACCTAGGCATAAAAAGGGATTCATGGAGAGCCTCTTATGGCTGCCTCACCATCCCCACAGCAGTGGGAGAGCAAGACATGGGCCCACAGATTCTCTCCAATCCCATGGGGCTCTGCTGATGATGATGATTGGGATAGGGTGAGCAAAGTAGAAGGGAGAGTGGGACATAAGCTTAGAGATCCCTCTCAGGGTGTGCTGTCACCCATGCCAATGTAAGTATGATCCCCCAGGTGCCTGGGACCCACTCTCCTACCCCCAAGCCTGCCAGTGGCTAGGTAGGGGCCCCACAAAATCTTAGAGTCTGGACTCACAAGGGTGTTAATCCGGCCATGGGTGAGTTGTGTGTAGAGCTGTTGTTCTGGTAGTTATTCATTAGTCATGTGCACACACTGCCCACTCTACCTCTGCTGGTGCTGGTTAATCAGGGCCTCCACAGTGAAGATGTCAGCCCTTGTGAGGACTCTGATAGCGGGGCAGTGATCCTCCACTTTATATTGAGAAGTCCTAGAGAGAATGCTTGTGCTGGCATTCCAGGTTTTTTAGGTCTCTTTGAGGTTCACCCAAGTCTCAAAGCCATAGAGGAGAATTGGGATTACCATCACATTGCAAACTAAAAGTCTAGTGTGTGTTCTGATGTTGTTGAACATCGGGGGAAAGTCTGTCAAAGACAACATTGGCATAGCAGATTCTGTGCTGAATCTCAGTGTCTAGATTTTTGCCCTCTGTGATAGATGGCTACTAAGAGAGGCAATTGTTTCTACATTCTTCATTTCCTGTCTGTCAATATAGATCTTTACCAGGTGACCAGGAGAAGGCTGGTGGAGCACTTTTCTTTTGCTGATGTTTACTGTTATTCCTAAACTATTGTAAACTTCAGAGGAGCAGTTAAGAGAATTCTGTAGATCCTCCATTTAGTGTGCAACTATAGCACAATCATCTGCATATGTGAGTTAGGCTCTTGTTGCCTATATTACTTTAATTCTGGCTTGGAGGTGAGAGAGGTTCAAGAAGTTACCATCAGTCTTATATTGGATTCCAATGACCTGGGGCACAGATTCTTGGATTAACATTGCAATAGCTGATATGAAAATGGAGAAGAGTGTGGGTGTCAGTGTACAGCCATGCTTTATGCCAGCTCAGATGGCAAAGGGCTCAGAGGAAGAACCACTGTACAGGTAGCATCTGGTATTCATCTGGTCATGGAGGAGTCTTAAAATGGTTGTAAATTCACTTGGAGAGCCAGACTTCGACATAATTTTCCACAGAGCTTCATAGTTGACAGAATCAATGGCTATGGTCAGCACTTTTGCTCTGAGAGCACTTCCTCTGCAAGAGGAACCAGGTAGTTCAGTAAGACTCTAGCAAGAATCTTCTCAGCCATGGAAAGGAAGGCAATGCCTTGACAAATGCTACAGTCAACCCTATCTGTCTTTTTTCAAAAGGTGACATTAGTGCTTCATAAGTCAGTGGAGATTTCTTCAGTGTCCCAGATTTTGAGGAACAGCAAATGGAGCTTGTCAATCAGTGTTTCTCTGTCAACTTTCAGTACTTCAGCTGGTGTACCAGTAGGACCTGATGCTTTATTTTTCTTCATTAGCTTTATTACTTTATGGACTTCTTAAGTTGGGTTGGCAGGTTGATGAGAGTTTCCCAAACTGGATTCTGAGGGATGAAGTCAATGGAGTCATCAGTCACAGTCAATTCTGGATTTAGAAACTTCTGCTAGTGTTCTTTCCAGTGCTCCTTGATGGATTCATTGACTTTCTAAAGGATATTACCATCTTCATATGTCAGTGGTGTGAGCTTGATAGGCTACCTGAGCTTGATACGCTGTATAGGCTCTTTATCTCATAGAAAAAGCTCTTCATCTGTCAGCTAATTCTTGAATTCTTTTGCTTTGTTCTCCCACCATTTTTTTTCTCAGATCCTCCTTTGAACCTGAGCTTTGAGCTGATGAAAAGAGCTTATAATGGATGGTTTTGCCAGTTGTAGAAACCTTTTCTTTTTTGGCCTAAGATGTGATCTCAGTGGCATTGTCATCACACTAATCCTGATGGCAGCATGTACCAAAACCAGTGAATTCTTCACAAGTTTCATGGATGATCTGTTTTAAGGTTTCCCAATCTTCTTTTATAATATGTTGTCATTTTCCAAGTGTGTTTATGGTCAGTTTTCTGTTGAGATGTGCTTGAAAGTTTTCTTGGTGTACTGAGGATCCAAGTCTTTGGATGCTGTATCACCATCTGAGTGATCTGGATTGTTTTCTTTGTTTTGGTGCAACTGACCAATCAGCTATTCCTCTCTTGTGTGATTTGGAGATGCCTTAATTCCTGTGTTCATACAACGACATTGTCCAAGAGATACCATTGTTTGGAACAAAGATGTTGTCAAATTGGTTTTATGCTTGTTACTTTGTTTGAAAATTGTTTGTGATCACTCGGCCCTGCCTGTTCTGTGCATTTGCTAAGTAGAAAGAAGCTGTTTGACTAGGTCTCACCCAGTCTTTCCTTCTAAATGATGCCACTCCATGCTTTAGAGTCTTGGCTAACTCTTCCATTATAGCACCCTAAAAAAATTGCTTGTCTATTTTTGGAATGGATGGGAGAATCCTATCAAGGTCCATGCAGAAAGATTCTTTCTGTTCTTCTTCAGTATCAAGTGTTGATGAACAGGCATAGATGATGGTGGCAGCCTAACAATTCTGAGTTAATATGGCTCATGCTTTTAGCTTTGGGTGATTACAGTGCCTCTGACTAGTCATTAGTGGTTTAAGTCCATCCTCTCTTATACCAAACTTGAACAACTG
Source organism: Podocnemis expansa (assembly GCA_007922195.1). Classification (NCBI taxonomy): domain Eukaryota; kingdom Metazoa; phylum Chordata; order Testudines; family Podocnemididae; genus Podocnemis; species Podocnemis expansa. Next base: position 2,588,338 of record ML681996.1, read on the forward strand.
GGCTTAGCATGAAGATGATTTCTGATATTGTGCATGGGGGTGGGAATCCTATTTGAGTTGTGAAGTGGCAGCACCATCTTTGCCTGCTTCTGCAGCTGTGATTTTTTCAAAAATACATTGTGCATTGAGGTTAAATGCTGATGATGTTGTACAGATTTTTCAGTCCAGTGATGATCTTTTCATCTGTGTGGTTATTCATACAGCTCATTCAAGGTTGTTTTTAATTTGCTGCTTTTAATTTGTCTGAGTCATCTTAAGAAAGGTGGGGAGGATGACATTTCTCCTGGCAAATTTTATTAAATAAAGTCTTCAGCTCAACAACAGTTAAGAAAAATTTCCATTTGCCATAGCTGGAAATATCAGTCTGGGAGGTTATCATTTATTTGGTTGAAGACAAGGTTTTATTGCCCAGGCTCAGTGTGATTTTATTCTTATCTTTTAGCCATTGCCTCTTATCTCAGGGGAAGGTGAATGAAGGCATCTTTGCTATTATATTCCCAATGTTTTAGTTGTAGTCCTCCACAGTATTTTAGTTTTCTCCACATTTTTAAGAAATGTAACTGCTAGGATATATATTGTGCTTTAATTTACTTGTGGATCTGAAAACTCAGGGCTTGTCTACACTGGGGGTGGGACTGTAATTCAGTTTGAGGCTGTTGATTAGAGCAGTGTTTCCTAACCAGTGTGCCATAGCACAGAGGGGTGCTGTGAGGTCTGAGTAGATATGCCACAAGTTTTTTTGAAAAACTACTCAAAGAGCTCTGGATTGGCTCATTGGCTCATGAATATTAATGAGCTCATTTGGAAACTATATGGTGGTGTGCCTCAATTAAGGTTAGCAAGGTGTGCCAGGGCAGAGAAAATCTTGGGAACCATTGGATTAGAGAAGGCAAAGGTGAGTGATCAGAGCAAATTGCTTGCTCAGAGTCTTGAGTCCCCACTGCTCACATTACTACTTGAAGTTCACAGCTCTGTGGATAGTAATTGGAGGGGCTTATGGAAAGACACTCATCCTCTGCTTACTCCCCTACTCCTCTTCTCTAAAGAAAAATAAGGAAGAAAAGCTTTTCTTGCTGCTTCTCTGCTGCAGTCACAATAAAGAAGCACCATGCTGCATACAGACACAGAAATTAATTGAAAATTTCCCTGAACTGCAGGCAGGGAAGGAGCTGTGTTACTATGATAAAGCAGACAGAGAAACCAGAAAAGCTGTTCTCTGTCTATAAGGACCTAAATTTACATTGTAGATTTCAGTCTCAGTGCTAAGACACTTGCATGGATCATATTACCATCTCAAGTTACAGCTCCATTGTTTTTAATTTACTGCTTTGACAGTGGAGACACAGGCTGCAGAACGTCAAGGGAAGCAGCATTATATCAAACTTCACTGTCGGTATAGACCAGGGCTCAATATATATGCTAGGAAGCTGACTGCAGGTGGCTCAGTTTTTCATGCTACATTTCCTTGGTTGGTACCTCCATATCCTTCAATTGCATGGTGTGAGAGAAGCTTTGATACAACTTTTTCACATAATTTTGCATGCACTACAAAGTATTATTGTATTTGAGCTATGGGAGGGGTTATTTTGCATTATTGGCTAATTGCATTTGGCATTTTCTGTCACCATAACACTTTGTGTAGCTCCCCTCAATGCTTAAAAAAACACTGGCTTTTATGTAACACTTTTCATCACTATAGTGGTAAAATAGGACTGGAGTCAACACACATTTTGGTTATAATTAGCATAGTTCTGGCAGGGAAAAAAAAAAGCTGTCTTCCAAAGCCATTGACAGAAACCGAACACAAATAAAATAAACTTCCATCTTTATAGTATTCATTACACAGAAAAAGAAAGGGATTTTTGTTTAAAGTTTAAAAATATAAAAAGTTAATGACTAATTCTCCACTCTGATACTAGTTTTATGTAAGTATATTCCTGCTGAATTTAATGGAGTTTAGCAAAGAACTGGTATAGCAAAGTAATGATTCAAGCCCCATATTCCTCTCTGCACTGACAGATGGAATCTCTTAAGACTACACAGTATTAAGAGGAAAATTTTTTGAACATTAATTGAGGTCTTAAACTGTGTTCTTAGAATTTACGGAGTATAAAAACTCCCATAACAAGAAAGACAGTATGTGTTATGTGAGACAAGGAAAAGTTGCTAGTATCATTCCGCAGAAAATCCACACCCAGGTGAGAACTCGGAAAGCTAGAGAGGAAAGAGAAAAAGGAGGCTTTATCTTATTGCTCATTCCATTGATTAGACCTATGAGTGTACTTGTATTCCGTGACTGGGAAATTCTGGAAGAACCATGTGTTAGAATTGTAAATCTCTGTGCACCAACAGATTACAGATAATTTGCCCTCCCAAAATACTTACAGGAGTGCAAATAACTGGATAACCTAGGAAGAATATTTTATTTTTTTTCCTTTAAATTCATGAAACTTTTGACCCTAGAGACAACTCTTACCTGAAAACGGAAGAATAATGTGTTTCTACATAAGGGTTATGTGACATCTGGACAGGGCCAGTTTTAGTGTTTTGTAGGCCCTGAGCAAAAGTCAAGGATAGAGCCTTGCCATGTGTGTGGGAGGGCCATTCTTGACTTTTGCCCCGGCCTTGCTGAGTCCCCCACCACTGATGCCTCCTCCCAAGGCCCTGCTGCTCCCCCTAGCCACCCAACACAAGACCCTGCCAGCTCACCACCTGCAGCTTCCCCATGACCATCCCTCACGTGGCTACCATCTCTCCACCTCTCCTTGTCCATGCCAGGGCCCCCCACCCCATGTGCTTCCAGAGGCCCCTCCTATCCACCCCAGATCCCTGCACTGCAGCCAGCCTGCTGCTTGAATCTACCCTGCCCTGTCCCAGGCTCAGGGCCCTCCCCCACTGTCGGGCCTGTGGCACTTGCCCACCCTGCCCCACAGCCAAGACCGCCTATACATCTGGCGATTTCAGTTCCTTAACAGTAGAGATCATACTGAAGTTCTATATCTATAAAAAAGATTAATGGGTATAAAACAGATGGTCACGATTCTTCTGAGATGAGCCTGCTTTTTGTGCATTATGCACTTAAACTGTATTGTTTGTTTTTGACTTCAGCAGTAAACTTTATAGAGCAGGGACTTTGTCTTTTTCTGTGGCATTCTGTACAGAGCCAACTACTGAAACTGCTAAATAAATAATATGGTTCTATTTAGCAAGCACCACTGACTTTTCTTGTTTAATTTTTCTACTATGTAAAGAAGAATTTCTATGCTAATGTTAACATTTTTGCACTGTGCAGTTTCGAGGTTATTTTTTTTTGGGGGGGGGGAGAGTATTTGGGGACAAACATGATTTTCCCAGAACAGTGATAATGCTGTTTTTGGGATTGTGCTGAATTCAATAACAACAAGAGCAAATAATATTAACAGTAAATGATATGCTTGCCAGTTCATTCAATGTCACCAGGAGCCATCTTGCACAAGTCAAATGATTTTGAACTCAGTTCTGTTCTAAGTGGAGACACAAACAAGGTATTGCTTTGACAATGAGTATAGAATGCATTTACTAAGGGTACATTTTAAAAATAGGTTTGAAAAATTGCATCAATAACCAATATTTTTATAACTTACTGTATTGAATAACAAATACCTTTCTATGCCTGATTTTATATTTCTGTGAGGACATGATTAATAACCTTTTAAGACTGTATCATCAATACTTCAATGTGTTTCTTGTATCTGACTTTGAACCTCTTCACAGAGTCCTTATACGAGCATTATTAATGAGGGGTACCATTGAAATGTATTTAATAATATAGCATTAAATCAAATATCTATGTTTTACATCAGGACTGCAAGGCTGTTTCTCACCTTCAAGGTGTATTTTCCTCAGTAGCATTCAGTTCTTACTCACTGAATTACTAAAAATCAATAATCTTTTAAACCTACATTTGCATATCTTTGATTTTTCAGTGTATTACTAGTTAAGTTCCATAGCATTGGGATTGTGTGGGTAAGATTTCAGAGAAAGTCAAGTGGAAATTTGTTAAATAACCAAAATGAAGAGTGCTGGTGCAATTAAAAGTACCATTGAATATTTCTCTTTGAAGCCATCAGAGGGCTAGGATAAAGAAAACTTATAGGGAAAACAAAAGTTCTATAAGGAGACAGCTGAGCAAATTATCTCATTTGTCCCAGAATTGATCATTAGAATGTTAATATTAGTTTCATAAGATGAACATCTGTGCACTTACTGTCAAGTTCACAGGTTCTCATGAGCCAGAGGAGCTATAGGATTTGTTCATATCTGCTGACTTGGATTTGCTTTTTCTGCAAAGCAAGTTGTTTTCAAAGTTTGTAAGATTGCACCTTACAGTTTATTGTTACTGTTGTCATTCAAAGGATATATAATCATTAAGTCCTGTGTGTATAGTTACATAGCTGCCAGCTACAAGAAGGAAAACAAAAGAAAATGTTCTTTACAGAAGTCTAGAATGGGAGACTATGGTGACCAAATAGGGCTCAACTAGCTGGACACAAATATAAATAAATCCAGGATGGAAAAATTGGTTGTATTTTTAGTTTGGACTCTTACTGAATTCCATATTATCACCAAAAGAATTACATGTTTCTCTTTAAATCCATGAATTACCTTTCTTTTCCTTTGATTTCTGTGGTATTCAATTAACTTCCAAACTCTAGAGGAAAAGAGTCCCTAAGACTTTTCTTATCACCTTTGAAAAATGCATGACATTCTGGAATGTTAATTAGTCCCCCTGATTAGTTGAGCCAGAAAACTGACACAGCTATTTAATCAGCTTCTGCAGAAACAGTCAGGTACCCTAGACTTACAAGTCTCCCCTGAAAATTGCACATTCTACAATTAAATAAAATCCATTTTGAAAATTTTTAATAAAAATCACACCACAACACTTTTTGATCTGGAACCCTACTGTAAGTATTCAGAAAGATCCTTCCCCAGATTTTGTTCACAGGGTATTAGAAAACACTGTATACTAAAGTCATTAAAGAGGGAAATCAATTTTATTCTTAAGTAGATATAACAGAACGGGATATATTGCCCAGATGCTGCACAGGTCACACAACAAAGCCTTTATTTCTGATTGTGAATATGTTGTATGGATCTATTTTTCTGGGTCATTGTATACTCTGGCTCTACTCTCATTTTCCAAGCTGTATTGGTTTGATTTTGCCACACTGTTACTTACAGTACTCTTGGTGAATAAAAATGTTTGTTCCATGAGCAGTGCCATGGAGTGATCACCATAAGTTATAGGTAGAATTTGGTCCTTAGGGACATTGTATGAATCATGGTGTAATTTATATATCAGCATAACAATTGGTGAAACCTGTATAGTGATCAGTCAGAAACCAGAGTTATTGTAAAAAATCTACCAAAGTTGAAGAGTGTTTCTCACACAATTCTTATCATCTGATTCCTTTCTTCCCTTAATTTGTTCATTACAGCAGCTTATTATACCTAGTTGCTGATCATCAGCTGTAGCACTGTTTACATCTACTTTGAGTTTGTCATGTAGTGTTTGATTTCACAAGGCTAAAAGTCTCTCTGGGGAGGGATAAGGATGAAATGGTAGGAAGATAAGTGGAGAGAGTATGTAGAAACAAAGCTAAATTTATTTATTTATTTTATTTTTAACTAAAATGTGATATATAATGGTCATGTTCTTCCCTCAAGTCTTGTCACCACCTCACCTGCCAAAACACACAGTCATGCACCCCAATGTCCAACAACAATTGTTTTGGTTACTCTTCTCTAAAAGTTTTCTTCACATTAGAAAAAAAAAGTATGCCTTAGCCCTAGTCTACCCTCAGCCAGGTTTTTAGCAGCAGTCGACCAACATTTATACAAGGCACATAAAATGCCTTACGTAAATGCCAGCAACTTCATAAGCCACCAGGACACTCTGGGGAAAGCCGACCACAAATGCCTTGTGGTCAGCTTTCCCTTATGTCTCCTGGGGGTCAGGACCTCCAGTGCGGACTTTCGGGAGAGAAGAAGCGATTTCATACTCACTGTTAAGCACTCCTGCAACGCTGGTCTGACTGTGGTGATTTTGCCACCATCAGTATAGACATAGCCTCAGCATCCAAAAATTTAAAGGATCACTGTTATGCTCATATGCAGGAGGCATGGGTGTATATTAATTCAGCTGGAGACCATCTGTGCACTACTTATTTCTAATAAGCATAATAATCTTCTCACTTACATAGCACCTTCCATCTTCAGAGCACTCAAACATTCATTCATTAGCCTTTACAACACTCCTGTGAAATGCATAACTATTATTCTCATTTTGTACTTGAGGAAATTGAGCAGAGTTTAAGTAAATTGTCCAGGAGAGCAGAGGATTTTTGTTTTTGTTTGTTTGACGTCATGTCAGTATTCAAGCTGGCAGATACAGAGATACTTGGGAGAAATTAACATTTTCCCAATGAAGCAAAACTGGCACATGAAACTCCCTGAAGGTTAAAATTTCTGAAGTGGAAACTTGAATACAAAGTCACTATTTATCCTGAGAATAAGAAAGAAGTTTTGAGTTTTGACCACTAAGAACTCATTGGTTCCTTAGAGTTCTTAATTATATGAGACTATTCAGCATAGTCTTCTTGGAATCACAGATTATTTTTACACAGTTGGATATCATCAATAGGAAAAGAATCTGAATAGAATTTGAGTGCACATATGGGTGGCACATGAACTCTCTGTTCTGGCAGACTAGCTCTAGCATTGCCCCTTCTGCCTAAGACCCCATTCTTCCCCTAGAACCTGCCCACCCATCTCAGCCCCCATCCAATTCTAGAGAGAGGCTGAGAAAAGGCAACAAGAAGAGCAGCACCTAGATTGGGGCCGCAGAAGAAGAGCTGGATGCAAAAGCAGGGTGCAGGGTGTTGGTGTGGAGTTTCCCATGACCTACAATACTCACAGCCCATGAGTGTCAAGTTATCCATGTATGTATGGTTATCTATATACATCCAGAAAAATACCATTCTTTTCATTTGTGGTTTGTCTTGTTGAAGGATTGCTATACTTTTTCTTCGTTCTTTCTTTTCTTATTGAACCCCTTTAGGCCCTTGGGCTACATTGTGTGGTTTTTTTTTTTTAATGGGTTCTTTATAGTTTATTTTACAGATCATTACTGAAGAAGGTCTCAGATTCAAAATGTCTTTGGAAACTTTTTTTCATTTTCAGTGTACTCTCAAGATAATCTTTCCACTCACTTCATGCTCTGTGCAAGACACAGCCACCTTTTTGTGATTTATGATTTTATTGTTTTAAGTTATTTATTACACTGATCATTTTAAAAGAGTGGACTTAACTACTCATACCAAGCATATGCCTGTATCTTTGAGGTGCTTAATTTAGGAAACTTTAACCAAATGTCAATGAATATATTGCAAGTATCATAGACAACTTTCTATTTTATTAATTTATTTTTCTTTGAATTTAGAGCACACACAATCGGTGCCTGTTTAGGCACTAGGGAATCTTGTCATAAATTAAAAATATGGTCATATAAAAATAGAAATACCTTGAACCAGCTATTAAACCTCTCTCCAAAACAAGAAATATGAGAAGAAAACCCAATAGAATATCTCCATATCACAAACGCTGTGGGTCTTCAGGCACAGTTCTCAGGCAAAGTGATAGGCTTGCCAGTCAAGTCACATAATTTTGGACCAAGTTGAGGGAGCACATTTCAGGTTACATTTACAAAGCAGCTAAGAGGTGTGATTCCAACTTAGTCAGATATACACATTCTAACTCTACTCAAACCAGTGCACTGAAAAATAGTTTAGTGGTGCCTTGGGCTAGTCACCTAAGTATGTAACTAAGAGCAGTGGTTTTCAATCTATGGGTCAGGGTTGTTAGGTACTAGTCACAGTGTCCCCTGCTGCTGCCACTGCAAGACCGGAATGCATTGCTTAAAGACGTAATTGATGGGTTGTGGGCGTAACTGATTTTTTTTTTCAAACTTGGTAGCAAGAAAAAAGGTTTTGAAAACAACTGGCTAAGAGGATGTACTCAGATAGCTAGCCCAAGCTACTGCCTGTGCTAGCATGACTGCATTGTTATTTTTAGTGCACCAGTTTGAGCAGAGCTAGCTGGTATATCACTGCCCAAGTTGGGGATCACAGATCCCAGTGACTGTGTTTATACATATCCATAAAGGGAAGCTCCTCAGGAGAAGCATGCTGCCTTTTGATTTATTCCAAGTCTAACACATTTTCTGATCATCAGTTTGGTAGCATGACACAGCATGAAGGGTTCTCTGAAGTAGGTATATCCAAACCATTAAGAATCAATGCAATAGATTTTAAAAAAACATCTTAACACTCCCAGAAATCATCAGGCTTCCAGTGAACAATACATAGCTGCATCTGACGCCAACTCAGTTACAATGCTCATTGCAGAAGTTTATTCCTGACATAGTAAAGGCTTGGATGAGAGTGGCAATGTCTGCATTAGAAAGAAAATCTCACAAGATCCTGTTTCAGACACAGATGAAAAAAGGCCTTCCTCGAAACTGCTTTATGTGGAATAACAATACCTAAAGATCCAAAAACTCCCAAAGAATGGAAATTCTTTCATCACAAGGTTTATAGTGTATATTAAGAGAACTGTGTTACGAAAGTAAACAAATAATTTTATACAAAGCAGCAAAAAATCTAGTTTAGTTGGAAGTGAGATGAACATTACACCAGTTTACATTACATTTAAACTTGTGAAAAAATAATGTAAGTTGGTTCCGTCCTTCAAATGGTTGCTTATTTCAAAGTATCTAAATCTATGAATGTTGAATTGACACCCTGGAAATGAAACTCCATTTTTGCATAGAGCAGGGACAGTAGCTGTACACACTTCCTTATATTGATGGCTTGATACCAAAATCTCTCATTAACGAACCTGAAAGAACTCTTCTAGAAGCAACAGAATAGATTTCTTTCATCACTGTCCTTCATTTTTGTGTTAACATGGGTAAACTTCTTTAAGATACTTGACATTCAGGAGACCAAGGTTCAGTTTACTGCTTTATCCACAACCTTTCTCTGTAAAGCTGGACAGTCACCTGGTCTCTGTATTTCAGTTCCTCACCTGTGAAACAGGAGTGTTTTCAGGAGAAAAACAGTAAGAGATTGTAAAGCACTCAGATACTATGTCAATGGCTGCCATGAGTAGATAATACTAAACAAGGCTGTTGTAGTGCTGCTCTAGAAGTAAACACAAGACCTGCACTGAACACATCAATCAGTTTTCAGCACCTATAGTTGTATAATGGGATAGCTGTGTTAGTCTAGTTCAGAGAAACAAAAAAAAAATTCCTATGGCACTTTTAAATACTAACAAATATATTTTTCTTATGAGCTTTCAGAGGCAAAGTGGGACTCCACTCATAAAAGATCATGAGAAAAATAACTTTGTCAGTCTTTAAAAGGTCCACTGGACTCCTTTTTATTTGTTTCCAGTAGTCAATTTAGAGGATCGGGTCTGTTAAGCATCATTTTTAGCTCAGAATTCTCTTATGTCCTATGTACTTTGAAATTGCCTTGCTATTAATTGCTCATGAGGTGTCATATCTTTTTCTCAATCAAAGCCATATAAAATAAAGCCTAAGACCATTGCTCTACAAAACAGTGCTGTTAATGAGACTACTAGTGAAAAGTTCCCATTAAAAATATGAAAACCTGATAATGATTTTGCTTCTGACTGGGGAAGAAGGGCAAACAGTATTGCTATGGGTTGTTCCTAGCAAATGTCTCCATCCTTTGAGATGCCACTGGAACAGCAGTGGTAATGCAGATGAAAGCAAGCAGCCATCCTAGTAATGTAAGAAAAATCAAAAGACTCATCTCAGCCTGTCACACTTAAATGCTTCATTTCCCAAAAGTACAAACGTTTATTTTTTCTCCCCACTTGGCTTGAATGCATTTATAGTGTAGTAAACAGAGTGCTTGCTGTTTCCTGTACATCCAAGGAAATGTGCATTATGACAATATTACCACATGCTTCATCTTTATCACAAGTCTGTTATTTCCTGTGGCATGCATTTTTGTATTGTATTCTACTGTTGCAAACTCAGCAGTAGCTGTAAGGCCCAAATATGAAAGGTACTGAGTAACAGCTGAGATGCTTAGTCCTCCAGCACCCAGAGCCATCCTTAAGGGGGGCTAAAAGGGGCAGCCGCCCTAGGCCTTGTGCTTTGGGGGTCCTCACGCTTTTGGGGGTCCCACACAACCAGTGGAAGTAAGGGACCTTCTTCAAGCTGAGGAGCTAGCCTGCCCAGGGAGCAGCTCTGGCTGGTCAGGGAAGGGGGAAGGAAATTCAGACAGGCAGCATTTGTTTACAGTAACTCTTCACTTAAGTAGCCACCTTCCCACAACTGCTCCCTGAGGGGAAGAGAAAGGGCAAGTGCTGAGATAAAACGTATGGAGCCAGCCTTCATCAAGCAAATGGGGACAAAGTCAGGAGGATGTCACATCCCCAACCTTTACAAATCAGGACCTTCTGTTTGAATTTACATCAGCATCTCTAGAAAGCATTTGAGATATTAAGGAACTTTTTTCCTTCTACATTTAACAAGAGTTTTCAGTCTTCAGGGATGTCTTTTTGAGCAAACTTCTCTGTGCAGATAATGATCTATTACACCTGAGAGAGAAGACCCCAGGCTAGCACTTGTATGGAAATACTGGGTTTTTAGGGTTAATGGCCATCAATCAACACATTAAAGAAGTTTTTTGTCCTTCCTTCTGCACTGTGAGTATGCCCCATTGTCACAGATTGCAGTCAGACCACCAGTCCCAAAGCATGGCAAAGAGGAAAGCGGCTGTGGCCGTGTGGGTCTAGTTTAGCGAAACAAACAAGGAATCCCTGATGTAAAATAAACAAAGTCTTGTGCACTTTTACAAGCTAACAAATAAATAAATTTTTAAAATCTTCAAAATCTTTAAAAGTGCCACAAGACTTCTTGTTTGTTTTACATCAGGGTATCTGAGAGGAGACCAAAGGTCCCTTGTTTCTTCCTCTCATCCTCAAACAGTACCTGAGTTTCATTACTTGGATCACCTGCAAAGCAATGAGGAATGTATGAATACATATATTAAAATAAGATGGGAAAGGAGAGAGTCAGGCAGCATAAAGGAAATAACATGCATTAGACAATTGGAATCCAGTGCTTTAAGGTGAGAGAGGACCTGGATTTATTTCTTGATATTATCTAAAAATAGTCTCTCTCTCTCTCTCTCTCTCTCTCTGAATTTTCAATTTAACAAAAACTTGATCTAAGAAAAATTATTAAACTTGTAAAATTTGTGCCCATCTTGAACAGAAAACCAGAACCACAAAGACGAGTACCTCCAGATGCTCCTGTCCACTTGGCTGTGAGGTTGATGAAATATCACCATGACACATTCAGTATTGCCTACCCCAAACATCAAAAATAGTCACAAGTCTGGCTTAAATATATCATTAAAACTCACTTAAAAATAAAGAGATGTTTAAAGAAATAATAAATGAGGGGGAGCTATGTTCTTTGACTTCTGGGTTTTGAGCCTTTAGGATAAAGTCAGGTCATGTTTTTCTGCTTCTCTCTGCAACTGTTTAGCCTGAGGGCTAGACATTTATGATTTGATTAAAGAAAAATTATGACACTGCCCAGTGTTCCCTCTAAGCTGATGATGCAGCTGAACAAGTTATGGGTGCACTTGGGGAGCCAGGGGACAGCAGGGAAGAAGCCTGTTGAGGCCTGGAGAACCAGCAGGGAACTTACTCGGCTGCATCATCAGCTTAGAGCAGTGGTTTCCAACCTTTTTCAGGTTGGGGACCCCTTTGTAACAAAAAAAAATATCTTTGCGGACCCCCCAGCTGATTATGTACTCTGGCCTGCATGGGCAGACTCTGGCCTGCCCCAGTGGGACAGCTGGTGAGCAGCTCTGCCACCACCATTGTCCGCACCACCTGGGAGCTGAGCTGTGGCAGCTGTGGTCCCCTGCCCTTGCCCCTGCTAGGGAGCTGCTGTGGCTCCATCCCCCTGCCAGGAGACAGCCACAGACAGGGAAAGGCAGCCCTGGCAGGGAGCATCAGGGCTGTAGCTGGATTCTGGCCCCGGGTAGGGAGAGGCTCTGCAGACCCCCTGCAATGTGTCCGTGGACCTCTGTGGGTCCCTGGACCACAGGTTGGGAGCCACTGGCTTAGAGGGAACATTGTCTGCAAAGTTTAAAATGGGGGGGCCCTGCACAAACTGATTCACCATTGGCCCAGCTCCCCCCAGGGACACCCTGCCAGCACCACTGATTCCATGACACTCAGTACCTCTCATTAGTCATTGAACAGCTTTTTGGATAACCAAGGGGGCTAAAACCCTATTGCCTCCACTGATTGTAGCTTTGATAGGAAGGCAAGGACAGCGAAGAGGCATTCTAATAAGTGTGTTTTGAAAGCCTGAAGTTTGGAAATGCTACATACATACAGCTACTTGCTCTTGTGAGGTTTTCAGCTGTTTTGCCTGATTCAGTAGCTTCTCATAAGTATGGGAAGAAAAGTGGCTATATGGTTAAAAAACAGGAACAATTCTCAGAACACATGACTTCTGGTTTTGATTCTGCCTCAAACTTTCAGTTTGATTTTTAGCAAACTAATTTCTTTGACTCAGTTTACCCATTTGTAAAATGATCTTAATACCTTACAGCATAGGAAAGATGTGAAGTTGAATTATAACTTGTTGTTTCTGGAGCTCCTTGAGATCCTATATGGGAGATATCATATTACTGCTGAGAGCCTTACTGTGTTCACTGAATAATTTCCACTGAATAAACAAATTGCAATGACAGATCATGCTAGTGGCTTCTCTTCTCTTCTTCACTGCCAGATACAGGAACATATTCAAGATGCTTGAGTGAAAGTCACTAAAATCCCCAAGATGGATAATTGTTAAATAACCTTCCAATTTCTGTGCATTAGTGATTGGCTTATGCTTTGACACGTGATGATTTAGATAATTTATTTCTGAATATTTAATCTAGTGTTCTGATTCTTCATAATCTCAAATCCTTTTTGAGTCAATATATTTTATGATATAGTTCCACGGGTTAATTACTCCTTTCATAAAAATATTTATTTTTATCATTTTAAAATTCATGAGCTTTCAGTTTCATTTGCTGTCCCTTGTTTCTGTATTAGGAAAGAGGGTAAATACAAGTCCTAGTTTACTTCCACTATACTGTTCATTATCAGACTGTTCCTACATCCACTGACATCAATAGCAAACCTCTCATAACTTCAGTGGGAGTTGGCTCAAGTCCTATTTAAATGCAGCCTTTGGTGCAGAAATTTCCTTCCTTTAGTTCTTACAATATGTTAATGTCTACATTAATGAGAGAATTAATATAATTCAAAATGAATGGGGTTTTTAAAGGACTGAATAGGGGATCCATGCTATTTTTGCCATTTGCATAGGTTGCTGACTTTATGCAGGAGAAGGAGAAATGAGTTCTGCATCAGTAACTGCCAACTAATGTAGTAGAATCCACTGAATGGAATATTTATGCCCCAGGATGATGTTGCTTCACATTATCTTGGAAAACAGTGTGAAGTCAATCCTATGGTTTGCAGCACACTCATTATGCCAGTGCCTGCACAGAGTGTAGGAAAGTATATCTTAGGAGGGAAAAGAATGAAGTGTAGGAATTTTAAACAGGCTTTAACCTACAAGTAACAGGCAGCTTGCTATCTTTAGAACTAAAATGTCTCCGAGTAATCAAAGATTTCAGAGAACACAGCAAACTGAGTTGGCATACTGTACCAACAACAAAGGACTCAGAAAGCTAATCCTTCATGCAGGGCTAGGTATTACTGGAACTAGAATGACAGTTGGGGTAGGGAGGAGGGAGAGAGGGGAAACAGCAGAGAAGACAAGCACACTGGAACAAAAAACAATTGCAGCAGTACATCAGGCTCTTGAACCTATGGCACTTTTATTTAAAACCTGTAGGGCTTTTTATTTATTTATTTTTAAGTACACCTACATAAGAATTTTGAGGGGTCTAAATCACAATTAACTGAGAATTTTAAGTGCAAATGCACTCATATAGTTTAGGAGCACAAGCTCCACTGGAAACGCATGTGCTCCTAAATCCCATAGGTACTTTTGAAAGTTTCCCCTGAATGTTCACAAACAAGCATTACTTATTTCTTTGGAAAAAATGTGATGAGGGAATGTGCATGTGTATGTGTGTAACTGTAATAAAAAATTACGTTAGAAGAATTCTAAGGGTACTGACTGAGTCAAGGACTTGGAAGTTAGGGATTGCTAGAATTAAGGTTATCTCTACAAGTTTAATTTGATCATCTTGTGTGTATGCATTACGAAAGTGTCTTCAATTGCTTTATCACATACTATTTTTCCAACAGGCCACCCAACTGATTCAGATCACATAATAGATAATGCTCAATTAATGAACAGCTATTTCATTTCGCATTTTTCTTCACTGTGTGGTCCCATGCATTATTTTCTGTATACGGTTCAAACACTGCCCTGCATAGAGAATGATTAATTTTCTCATGAGTTTTTCTATGGAACTCATCACTATTAAATCTGAATGCTTCACAATCATTCATGAATAAAATTTCAAAACACCTCTCTGAGCTGAGGTAGTAAGTGAAACTATTATCCCCATTTTACAGGTGAAAAGCTGGGGCATATTCAAGTGTCTGTTAATTTTGTTTGTTCCCTGTCCTAGGGCTTTATTGCCTCAAACTGCTTCTGAGGTTGCTTGAGAACATTTTGGGTGTAACTGCAGATTCATTGCCCCTCATGTTCCTCTGAAGTATATGTCTGTGTGGGGTAACTACTGTACCTTGTATTATAATAAGGCTACTTCTTGTGATACTGTTACTGTTTATGACCATTGTTCCCCATCATGGAGCCTCACAGTGGTGAAGAGGTGGAAGCTTCCATGATCCCAAAACAAATTCATTTTTGTTCTCCTTTATATGTCTCTTTATAATGCAATTCTTGATTGTGAGTGACATCAGTTCCTAACAGTGTCAGCTTTCTGGTTTTCAGTTTTTGTTGACAAAAATACCAGCAAGTAATAATGCATTGTTCATTGATGCTATTCTGTAATTTAACTGTGCTAAACATGGATCAGAGTCTAGCCTTCCATTCTTTTTCAGTAGGCATTTTCTTCTTTTGGCCCTCTTTTCTGTCATCTCATTAGATTGTGTGAATAATCCAGACTAGCAGTTCTATTTCTGAACATGTACTTCACTGCAAACAGTTTAAACTTATGCCCATTGCACTGTGCCTTATTGTCAGACATTCTATGTCAGATATACTGTCTCGCTAAAATAGATTTAACATTCTATCACCTGTTTAAGTGAAGAATCTTCTCATCAGAAAATTGACAATAGTAGTATAGGATAAGTATGGTTTTTCCACTCAATGTGAGCAAATTTAGATCTACTTTGTCTCAAGGGGACATTTTTTCCTATGCCACCAACATCAGCTCTCTGTCTTGAGTTGGTCTGTATTTCTGTCATATACAACAAGCCTTAATAGTTTCCTTGATGTTGCTGACCACTTAATGCCATTATAAAATGTCTTATATTTTTTCAAACCCTAACTGACCTTCATGCATCCTTTATAACATTGTATCATTTTACTGCAGTATCTAAGGAATCACCATCCTGATGTCTTTAAATAAAATCCCATTGAGCACTGAGAGCAACCCCTTAAACTAATAAAAGGGGCTTGGGATATGCTGGGGTGGCCACCTTTCATTAATACACTTAATGATTTACTCCAGGTTCTGATGCTAAGCATTAGCTTTGAAAATCTAAGTCCACATTTCCAGAGTTTCAACTCTGTTTGAGCTTTTAACCACTCTATTTTTCTACTTTCTTAGTTCCTTTTACTCCTTGTACTATCTGATCTTGGGGATCATCAGCCAGTGCTTAAGGTGCTTTCTTCTGTGCCTGTTCCAGGTGGCTGTACATAATGAAGAAAGCTTCACATCACCCTGCCTAGGCTGTCTGTCTGGGAAGCTTAAGGGAACAATCCCAATTATCACACATGTAAGATGATCAGACTTCCCAATATTATCAAAATTATCCCAATATTAGGGGTTTGTCTAATACAGGCAACTCACCGTCTGCCCCTACCTCCCAAAAAGTGTCCTAAATTTCTTTATGATTGCTGTCTGATCACCTTACACATCCCTCCAATTATTCTTGTACCTGTCCTGTCTCCCCCTGCCCCTGTGCCTTTTCCCAGTGGGTCTCAATCTCCTCATTCGGGGTCCAAATTCCAGGCTGATCGTCACTGCCACTTGGCTTCTTGCCCACATAGTCAGTCTAAGGCTAAATTCTGTTCTTACGTACCAGGATACATTTATTACTAACTTAAAATGGAGGTGTATATTTTGTGCCTCAGAAGTCAGAATTGATCTATCAGAGACAAAATCAAATCAGAATATTTTTGAGAATTCGGTCCAAAATGTTCCCTGGTTTAGTTTTCCTGTACTCTTGAGTAATTTTCCCCAAAAGCAACACTCTTCTCTTCCTAATGCCCAGTCCCTTTTTTTGTCTCTTCCATCTTCTCTTCTCTGCATTTTTCTTTTGTTTTGCTGAATTTTTTTTTCAAAGTGGATTTTAAAAAAATATACTGATACAACCAACGTTTATAACCTACCCACAGGCAATTTGCCTGTCTTGTGTTCACATCCTCCTAAGGAGTGCTTCCTCCAGGGAGTTCAGAGCATTTCCAATCAGCTTTGGATTTTATGTTAATATTATTTCTACTCCCACCAAAGACTGTTACCTCCTTGACTAAGATCATGAGTTTATTCATAGTTGTTCTCTACCCGAGTTGGAAGTGTTTCTGAATGGGTTGCTACAATTTTAATTATAGCCCATTCATTTATCAGCTTCACAGAAACTGAAACAATGCTTTACCATGACTGAGAAGTTGGGATGGTATTGTGTGTATTGCACATCAGTTGAGTTTTAAAATAGTCACCTAAATCTCACGAAGATCACTCTCAGAAACCTAGGAAAATATGCTTTGATTCAGTGCAACACAAAATGTTTAAGTATGCTGAGTCAGATATTATCCTGCGGATAATTGAAATATGCCTCCCATAGCTATAGGAAGTAACAATAAATAATCTTATAAATTAGGGCTACAATTTTTTTGAGAGGGTCATTTTTGGATTCTGTTTAAGAAAATATACTTGAAACCAATCATTTGGAGATGGTTTTTGTTCTTCATAAACGGAGTATATTTGTGTAATTGTCTTAATACTCTTCATTTTTTCAAACCTCTGTTCTTCCCCTTTTTCAGTCACCCTAGCTGCATTCTCCTTTATCATTCCAGAGTCAATCTGAGTCAGAAATCAACCAAAGTTGATTCTTTTTACAGCTTTTTGGTGATCCCTGTGAAGCAAGTTATTGGTCTCAGAGCAGTTTCTACTGGACATTTTGTCCACATCACAAAAATTACTATCACGATTTCAACATTTGTTTCTAATCTTAATGGTGAAGGCAAAGATTGAATAGGCATTATAACTGCACTCTCTCCAAAACACACTCTTTCTTGCTCAGAGTTTAGATGCAGTGTGCTAGATCCTAATTCTTGATATGACCTTCTCAACACTAAAGCAATGCAAGGGGACTTTAAAGATACCCTAAGTGAGCAGCTCAAGATTGCCTGTGAAGAGCCCTTTGTCTGATTTGGGGCTCCAGAAGGTGAGTTCGGCAAGCTACAGAATTGGAAAGATAAACAAGCTTAGAAAGTTAGCGCAGAATCACTTTTTTTCTTCTTCCTGTCTACTCCATCTCAGTTATAAACTTAGCCCAATAGTTGGGCAGTATAAAATTACTAGTGCCAAATACTGCTGCAAACCAAAGACCTCTGAGTTTAGGCTCATGCTCTAGTTAATTAGTTCTTGCTCTTTGTTTTGTTTTTTTTTTCCCCTGCTGTTACATTTTTTTATTTATTCTTCTTGAACATATACAAGGAGAGTTGTATAGTTTTGCTGCAAGAGCAAGAACCAGGACATCCATTCTATGTCCCCTGTTTCATGGGCATTTATTTCATTAAAAACAAAAGGAAAAAGAATAGGTATGCAATTTGTCTATCCTATACTGATCACCATGGATTTGAGGGTCTCTTACTGGGAGGTTATTGAATACCCTTACCATAAGAACATTTACTATTTTTTTTTCATTGTCAGTGCCAGACTCTCAAACTATGAGAAATATAATAATTGCCTGAAGGTGGCAGTTTTCTGAATCCACCTCCCTGAAAGTTCATGCTGTTACTTCCCAAGAGGACTGAGCCTTTTTTGGACTGATTTAACAAAGAAAACTAATTTATCACTGCTGTTTCAGCTCCAGGCTGTTGAGGGATTGCAACATGCTACTCTCTCCAGTTGTTCATGCTCCACATTTTCCCTGTTGAAGAAAAGATAATGAATACAGTTGCCTGTTGTATTGCACTAATATATTTTGTGGAAATACAAAGGGGCATGCTATCTGGAGATTAAGCAGTCCACTGAATATTTTGAGAATTGTAGTTTTAATTGCTGGTTGTTTGGTCTGGCTTTCTTTCTGTTTGTTTTGTACCTTTTTCTTCTCCAAAATCAGATTTAAAATAAGCACTTACACACTAACTTCACATATACACCATGACTATAACTTACTTAATATTAACAGGTTTTGTTTGGATAAACTAGAAATTGTATGGTGTGCAGACAAGGAGTTGCAGTATTCAATTCAAGTTTTCTGATGGTCCCAAAGTCTGTAATAATCATCATGTGAATGGTTAATGTTGATATCTAGGCTCTGAATTTCAAAAGAACTTTGAGTCAGCCTTTGCTTTTTTGCCTTCTAATCATTGTGGATGCAATTCTGTAGGTTCTCAAGTGTCTGTCTGTTAAATGAACCTGAAAATTGGAGTCCTGTGCTGAAAATCAGACTGCTGAATTCTCACTCTTAGATACACAGCACAAGGATGTATCATAGATGTCTTGGCTCTTGAAGGAAAGCTATATTATTCTTCACTGTGACTATTCAAGAAGAATAAACAAAGTTATTGATATGAATGGATGCAACTGACAAAACATTTCTGTTTGTCCATAAATCAGTAAAAAGCCAGTTCTGCAAGGTGATGTGCCCTCTATCAAGCCTTGATTTTGATGGAAGTTGTTGCAGTCATTCAGCATTTCACAAAATAGCTTAACATTTGACAGGATCAAGCCTTAAAATAAATTCCAGGTGTAAGAGATCCTACTGCCCTTGCCATGTATACACAAATTCACTTTGCATTTTTTAACATAGTTTATCTTCCTTGGCTTTCCCCATCCTTCCTTAATCTCCATGCCTTTACCACTCCCTTTATTGTTCTTTGTATGTTTTAACAGTGAGAGTTTTGTGGCACCTTAAAGACTTACAAATTTCTTCAGGCATAAACTTTTGTGGGCTCCAACCCATTTTGTGAGATGCATGAAGCGGAAACTACATTTGAGAGGTATACATACACGTGCCAGGCTGGAGGAGAAGCATTACAATGGTGAGGGCACGTGCTAGCAAAGTCAGTTCAGTTAGGGTGGTTGAGGCCCATTCACATGAGTGAACGGAAGGTGAGAATGTGTTAACAGGGACAACTACTTTCTGTAGTGTGCTAAGCAGTCCAGGTCCTTATCCAGATCCAGTCCTACCATGTCAAGTATGCAAATGTTTCAGCTCTGCAGTATCAAGCTGAAGTCTGATTTTGAAGTGTTTGTTGCAATATGGCAACTTTCAAGTCTTCTAGTGAGCGTCCATGGACATTGAAGTGTTCTCTCACTTGTTTATGGATTCTGCCATTTTTTGATGTCTGATTTGTGTCCATTTATTCTTTTGCATAAGGCCAGTTTATGCTTATGCCAGAAGAAATTTGTTAGTCTTTAAGGGGCCAACAGGACTCTAGTTTTTTTCTGCATACAGACTAACATGGCTATGCCCCTGGAAGCTGTATGTTTTATCCAGGAGTTAAAGTAAGCCAGAATGCCCAGAACACAGTTTTGTGGCCCATAAATTAAGGGGCCAGAGTTACAGGGCCCTGAAAAATAGAAAAACCAGGCAGAACACATGTTCTGCCCTGCTCTGGCCTGGTTGCTGTGGCCAGGCGGGGGGAGTTTTCAAATCTGCTCTGAGCATGCTCAGATGCATGCTCAGGGCAGGAGCAGCCTGGCCAGAGACCCTGAGAGGTCACTGAGTCCAGTCCTCTGCATTCATGCCAGGACCAAGTGTCATCTGGGGAGGCAGAGTGGAGGATCAGGGCTGGGGGGGAGGTGGAGGCAGAGTGTAAGGCTGGAATCAAGGTCAGGTAGGTGCAGAAGTGTGGAGGGGGCAGTATGTGAGGCCAGGATCGGGGCCAGTATTCTTATGGCGTGATAACCTTATTTTTTTGGAGTGGTAACTGATGCACATGGTACCGAGAAGTGGTTGCAAATTCTTACCTGAGCTGGGGCCTGCACATGCATGCAGGGAGCCTGAAATGATATGGGAAGGGGGCCCAGAGATTAGGAGGGTTTCAGGTACCAACAAGTCATATTTTAACCACTGGTTTTATCTATCACATAGGTCTCAGAGCAAGGAGCAAACCCTCTTGCTTTGTCAGGGATACGTTAGGACGCAGGGCCTGTAGCAGAGCCAGTCTCCAGTCAATCTAAGAAGTGCAGCTGGGCTATGGAGTAGGCTGGTTGACTGGCTATGACAAGGCTTTGACTGGAGCGATCAGAAGAGCTCTCTCTCAAACCCAAAAGGTGCTGTTACAATTCAGCACCTGCTCCAAGTGTCTGTTGCTGTGGCAATACTTGTTTGTAGCTCTGACCCTGACTGGATCCAGCCCTGTCCCTCCCTTGTCTGATTTCACTCCAGGTAACCCAGCTCTGATTCCCGACTCCTGACTTTGTCTCTGACCATTGGCTCTGGCATCTGATTTGACTCCATTTCCAAGGAGGACTCCAGTTCCTGGCTATTGATGCTAGGTCACTGATGATATCTTAATGAAGATTTAGTCACCTCAAAGTTCTGTGGCTGGATGATTGCTGCAGTAGTGGTTCAAAGTAAAATGTGATGTAGCTTAGATAGAATATACTAAAACAGGTAAAAGTGCTTAAGCTGTAACAATGCACTTAGCATATTTTACTTTCTTTTTTGTAAAAGATACATGGAAAAAGAACTTCTGCTATTGCCCAACTGCATACAATGTCACCTTCTGTAAAATTTCAAAACTTTATATTGTTTAGTAAGAAAAATCAAGGTGCGATACACACTTACAATTGGCTAACAATTTATAATTAAACAACAAACAATTTATAATTAATTGTGTGTAGCCAGCCCAAATGGATTGAGTCATGTTTCTATATTCTCCAACTTGATTCTCTTCAATGTGAGTAACAATCTGTTTGGATGAAATGGGATATGTCACTACATTTAGTGTTCCTTTCTGGCAATACCTGATACTGTTGTAGAGACTGTACTGAAGTCTTGGCAGAGACTGAATGTTTGTCTTAGCTGTCTTAAGAGCTTGTGAAATAAGAAATAAAATGTTTACAAAGAGCCAGTGTCTGAGGGAGAGCAGAGTATTTGACCCCAACCAATATCTACTGTCTCTGCATGAATGAATAAATGAAAGCTCCTTGACCCTGTTTCAATCTAGTATCAAAATCTTAATCCACTGTAAAGGGAAGTTGGATGTGCACACTGTAAGTTCTAAGCTGGTTTGAGATAGGATCTCTAGAAATAAAAACAGAGAACTTCCCACTCTTTCCCCTCCTTTCTGCTAAATTTCATGCTTTAAATCATGTTAATTTTACCTATATGTTATGAACTCCCTAAAATTTTGGCCCAGTAAAGATCAGTGACCTTCAAAATAAATGACTTAGATGAAGTATGTATGTAAACTTGGTGCCATTTAAAGAAATAAAACTGCAAATCTAATGAAACCTGGATGTTGAGAGTTTTCAAATGCCATTAATGTATAGCACCTGAACTCCTGTTAGGTATTTTGATTAATTTACAATAAAATAAAATAAAATAAAATGATTGTGATAACTAGTTTTAGCATACAAAACATGTTAATTTAATTTAGCAAATTGTGCTATGCTTTCTTTTAATGGAAATTAAATAAATTGAAGTGAAAAATATCAAAAACACATTTATAAATAAATCTCAATTAAACATTAAGGTGAAATGAAAAATGTATTAAATTTGGTAATATTTTAAAGCAAATAAATTACAGATGTGATTACAGAGATCTTGGTAGATTTTCCCTCCAAGCATATTTCTAACATTTAATATCAGTAATGAGAAAGGCCATCTGTCCATGTGTTTACTTGTTAGTGATTTTCAGATTTGTCTGGAAAATAAACAGCTCTTCTTCTTGTGTAGGGACTTGCAAATCTCAGATATAAAATTATAATCTGAGATATAAAATAAAATCTTTAAACATATTGAGTATCTTAAACAATTATAAATTAATAAAAATTAATACTTAGCTCTGATACAGAGGTATTAGTCATATTTTAATTATTTCTTTAATAATGTTTAATACCTGTTTTGCTTCAGTCTTCCATAAAAAGATTAATTGTGACTAGATGCTGAATACAATAGTAACAATAAGAGGGAAAGAACACAAACAAAACAAAGGGAAATAACAAGTAAATGAATATTTAGAAAATGTAGGTATATTTAAATCATCAGGACCTGATTGAATTCATCCTAAGGTACTTAAGGAACAATCTTGGCACTTTTAACAATTACCTTTAAGAAGTTGTGGAGGATTGATGAACTCCAAGAGGAATGGAGAAGAGCTGCTACCTTTCTTTAAAGGGGGAGGAGGAGATGTATGAAATTATGGACCAATTAACCTAATTTTGAAACCTGGAGAGATTCTGGAACAAATGGTTAAACAATTTGTAAACTACTAGAGGATTATAACGTTATAAGGAATAACCCACATGAATTTGTCAAGAACAAATCATGCCAAACCAATCTAATTTTCTTCTTTGACAGGTTTAATGGGAAGCAGAAGATATGATACTATTTTGAGTATAGTAAGGCTTTTGACTTACCTAGCAAATAGGGGTATAATGTGCTCCAATGGCTAGAAGTTAAAGCTAGACAAATTCATATTAGAAAAAAAAAGGTATACATTTTTAACAGTGTATGCTAACCATTGGAATAATTTTATCCTGGACTGTGGTGGATTCTTCGTTACTTACAACACTTTTAAGATAATATTGGATGTGTTTTTTTTCTATAAAATGAGCACTAGGAATTAGTTGGAGAAAGTTTTCCGGTCTGCATTGTAAGAGAAATCAGATTAGTTATCGCAATGGGGCCTTCTAGTATTGGAACCTATGCATCTTTCACATTCTTATAGTAAACTAAGGAAGTATGGTGTGAATATATAAAACAACTATAAGGTGGCTATACAACTGATTGAAAGACTGAACTTGAAAAGTGGTTATCAATGGTGTGCTGTCAAACTGGTGGGATGAGATAGGTGCATGGGTTCTTGGAGCAGATCAGTTCTGTGTCTGAAACTAGCCAACATTTTCATGTGTGGCTTTCCCTATGGAGTGGATAGTGGCATCAAACTGGTGGGGTAAGGTGTGCAAGCACTTGGAACAACAGGATTAGAATTTAAATGACTGAAAAATTAGGTAATCAGCTAGATGAAATTTTATAAAGATAAGTGCAAATTTAGAAATCAGCTAGATGAGATTTTATAAAGATAAGTGCAAATTACTACTCTTGGGAAGGAAAAATTAAATGTGCAACTACAAAATGAGAACTATTTGGTTAGGATGTAACGTTGCTGAAAAGGATCTGGGGTTATACTGGATCATAAATTCAATACAAGTAAATAAAATGATGCAACTGGTGAAAAAAAATTAATATTCTCTGTTATGTTAATAGGAGTGTTATTTGAAAAACATGGGAGGTAATTGTCCTGTTCTACTCACCAACTGTTTACAAGTCTGGGAACCTCACTTTAGGAAAGATGAAGATAAACTGGAGAGAGCCTGAAAGAAAGCAAGAAACATGATAAAAGATTTTAAAAACATGGCTTATAACAAGGAAAATTTTAAAAGTCTAAACATGCCTACTCTTAAGAAGACTGGGGGTGTTTTACAATAGTTTTCATATATCCTATGGGCTGTTATAAGGAGGACAGTGATCTACTGTTCTCAATGTCCATTTAAGAGGCACAAGAAATAATGGGCTTAATTTGTAGCAAGGGAGATTTAGGTTAGATATTAGGAAAATCTTTCCAACTGTAAGAATAGTTTAAGCTCTGGAATAAACTTCCAGAGGAGGTTGTGGAATCACAATAGCTAGAGGGTGTTGTTTTTTGTTTAAGATTAGAGAAGATTGTCTGTGGTAATCTAAAGTTACTTGATCCTTGTTCAGTAAAGGAGACTGGAAGTGACCTCTCAAGGTCATTTCCAGCCCTGCATTTCTGTGATTCTGTGACTTCTTCTGATGCATATGATGAACCCCTTACTGAAGCATTTTTGCATTTATCAGTTGCTTCAATTATTATTCATTATTATTATTTCCACTGTTTCTTTTTTTTAAAAATTTCATTGTGGTTTGTTGGAAGAATATAATGGATTTTTATCTTGTTTTTCTTTCTTGATCTTGAAATTTTGTTCTGTTCCTAGATACTGTGGAAGATATAGATATGTAGTAACTTACTAAAGCTATCAGGGCTGTACCCAGTTGATCAGATTTCCCCTCCCCTCTGAGCTCTAAGGTTAAAAATTTTACCTACATGTATTATCTCCAATAACTGTACTATGCATCACTGAAACACAAATTTACTGACCTAGATGTATTCCTGGTATAACATTAATTGAATTTCATTGAAGCCAGTGGAGCTACACCAGTGATGAATTTGTCTATGAGCATGTGTGTAAAGTCACGGTTGTGCAGCTTCTGTGGAAAAGAAACTCCTGTTGACGTCAATTTAGGTTGTTTGAGAATTTTACCAAAAGAGCCTTAAAGTCACAGAATAAATGGATTTTACTTTCTCTAACACTATAACTACTCCTATGGAAATGTAAGGATACATATGCTGCATGCCCCTCCATCAGGGGTATAAAATAGATGATGAGGTCCAGCATGGCTGAGTAGAATAAACAAACACTCTCTACACCAGCAGTTCTCAACTGCTGTGTTGCAACACAGCAGTTTGTGTGTCAGCCAGCCACCAAAATCTGTCCTCACCCCCCCCTCTATCAGTGCCTAAGAGCTACAGCAGCAGGCTGCTGGCTCTCAAAAGCTGCTGCCACTCTGCAAGGTGGCATCAGCTTTTAAAGGGCCAGCAGTAGAAAACTACCACCTCCCAAGTGCCTTCAGTGATGGCACTTGGCTGAAAGTGCTCACGATGGGGAAGGAGGTGGTGCTTTGCTGCCACCAGTGTACAGAGCAGCAGCAAGGGCCAACAGCGAAAAAGAGGCCCCCTGAATGCTTTCCATCAAGTGCTGCTGCCATAGGTGCTCGGGGGCAGGGGGGATGCTTTTTGCTGCTGGCCCTTTAAAAGTTGTTGCAACGGCAATTCAGCACTGTGGTGACAGCACTTTTTTGTGGCTGCAGAGGCTACATTGCAAACCTTTGCTGCTGAAACTGCCTTTGCAGGCAGGGTTTGTTTTTGTTTTTTTTCTGCTTGTTTTGTTTTGGTGATGGGGGGCACTTGAAATTTACCTTCTGTTGAAAGTGTAGCTGATGGGGGAGCTTTGGTGCGTTGTTCATGGCTGGGAACCTTCCCAGCTTTGTTGTTACCCAGTAAAGGTTGAGAGCCCCTTCTCTAGGTGGCCAAGAAATGCTTCCCCTGTCTGCAATGCTATCTTTAGCAGAACAGTATGCTGTTTCCAGAGCCTTTTCCTGGAGCAGGGAAAAATTCCAGTAGTAGAGAGAGGGTCTGGCAAGGGGAAAGCAGTGTGGAAAGGCTCCAGCAGCTCTCCAGTGTTAGCGGCTTTTCCCATTACGAAAGCATTCAGTCCCATTTAGCTATACACCTCAGTGTAGATGCAGCCTGCTTTTTAATGCAACATGTGGCTACATGTACCCTAGATGCAACATGCCACCAGTCAAGACAAGACCTAAATAATGTGTGTGAAAGGGTATTATTTACCACTCTTAAAACATCTGCCAGGTGGTACTATGGTACCTCTTTTCATGACATCACTAGAACAGTGTTGTTGGTTTATGTAGTTTGCAAAGAATGAAATCAGCACATATAATCATATATTATAAAATGATCAGTGAACCCTAATGGAGCTGAATCAAGTGCATAATTTAGGGATATGCAGGCACTGGATTTAACATGCATGAGATCTTTTGAAGTATGGGTCAGTCAACATTTCCATTATATAGTGAACTTATTTTCGGCTTCAATTTGCTCTGAAGCTTAGTGTGTGGCTACTATCACATGCAA
Source organism: Podocnemis expansa (assembly GCA_007922195.1). Classification (NCBI taxonomy): domain Eukaryota; kingdom Metazoa; phylum Chordata; order Testudines; family Podocnemididae; genus Podocnemis; species Podocnemis expansa. Next base: position 2,614,862 of record ML681996.1, read on the forward strand.
ACAGCTAATTGGAGAGCTGGGTACAAGTGGGGACCAAAGTGGATGAACTATCACCTAAGAAGTATGACATGTTCCTGCAGTAGAGGTACTACCTGACCCTAATGCCACACCCAGTACCCCAGTTGTAACTGCCCTTTATCGGTAAGGTTGACTCACTCTTCCCTCTCCCCAGGCAGAGTTTGTTTATCATCCCTCAGGGTATATGATGGAGTGGGCTCCCTCACATTCGTCCTGAGGGTTAAATTAGGCCAGGTAAGTCCAACTTCTGTTGACGAGAGAGAGAATTTTTCAAGCTACACAGTTTCTTTTCTGGTCTGGCAAAGATACTCCCACTGTCACAGCAAAATGCACAGTGGAACAGATTGCTTATCATAAGTAGTTAGCACATGTTCTAGATGGAATGACCTGTTAAGACCTCTTCAGGAATAGGACAAAAAGAGGGCAGTAGTGGGATACAATAACATTGCAGTGAGACATAAATCCAGTGTCTCTGTTCAGTCCATAATTGTCAGGGTCTAGCAGAGTGATGAATTTATGTTTCCAGGCTTGTCTTTTGAAGCTGTTGTGAAAGTTGTGAGGACAGAGAGGCCAGAAATAGAGTGATCACTTCATTAGAAGTGTTGACTCACAGGTGACAGGGTGGTGGTGTCTTTTATCATTTTTCTCTGTGAGTTCATTGAAGAGCATAATGATTGTCTGATTTCACCTGTGTGGTTGTTGAAGGGGCATTTAGTGCTCTTGAGGAGGGGGTGTTGCTCATTGTGTGTGGGTTTTGCCTCTTTTGTTCTGGCAAGGGCTGGTGCTGTTTTGAGTTGGGGTGTAATCTCATCAATAAATATGATCCTGTAACAGATATTACCTTACCCACCTTGTCTCTCTAATATCCTGGAATGAACACAGCTACACTTAGACTGCATAAAGCACAGAGACTGGTAAAAGAGAGAAAGCTGCAGGGTTACTAGTGGCAGTCATTTTTCTTGAGGTAAGATAGAGGGAAGGAGGGATGGAAGTCCCTGAGGTCTAGAAGTCCATGGTAGAGGCGGGTCTGACTAAGAAGAGTGAAAGAGAGGTAGGGAGTAGTCCAGAGGCAAGAGCAGTAAGTTTAGGGAAGCTACAAACCTTAACTGTTTGGAAAGGGCCTTGGACTGCAACTCAGAGTAGAAGGTGAGCCTGAGTTCCCCTCTCAACCTCTGCTAAGGGCCATGAACCAAGCAGATTTCCTGAGCCATGCAGAAGTGAGAGGCCCCGGACAGTCAGTATGAATACTGCTTATCTGGAAAGATTTGGAAATTATTCCTTTCCTCCACCTCCCCAAAAGGAGAAACCATGATGTGACCTGACCAGAAGACTGAGTCACAAAGTAGCTGCATGGCAAGTATTTGAGAAGGAGGAAAGCAGCAAATGATGGGCTGAGTGAGAGGAATGATAAGCTTTAAGAGGGTGCCAAACCAGGAGGAACTAATTCCCATAACCACACAAGGATGTTACTAGCCAGTGGTGAGGAGAGTGCCCCATGACAAGGTGAATATACAATTTTAACAAAACATAATCTGTGCCTCTTTTCCAAGAAATGAGACCGAGTAGACACTCCTGAAAATTAAGAAGTTTCTGAAAGATATTCGTGGAACTACTGGGTTTGAGGTTTCTTCTTTAAACTGGATGTCTGACTAGGTGATCATAATGGTCTCTTCTTCATCTTAAAATATATGAAAACAGAAATATAACCTCTCTGTCTTTCAAGCAAATACTTGAAAACACAGATGAGGCCTATATTGTGTCTTAAATATCAGTAGATTCTAGCTTTGTCAGACCAGTGTTTGAAATTGTTTCTCTCCAGTGATAAAGTTGGCCTTCAGATGTGGAAATCGATGGGATTTTTGTCCTGAGTATCCGAAGAGACATCATTTGTTATGCAGGTACATGAGAAGATAGGTAGTTCCTCAGATAATTAAACCCCAACCACACTTCATAGCTCTAAGTCAACATTTTGAACTACAGTCAGAATAGAAACAAGTCCATGGAACATTAGTGTTATACTCTTTGCAACTTCCAATCTGTTAGTATTATGCTCAATCTACCATTTATGAATGATTCTCAGCTGTATGCCTTTGTAGAGCAAACAACAATAATTCATCAATGAAGTCATACAGATGTAACTAATTCAGTAAAGTCTGTATCTCAACAAATAGTTCATAAGTGCTGAGCTAGAAGCAGATGAAAATGGTGTCCTTAGCCACTGGTACCCTTTGAGATTCCAGCAACAAACTCTGGTCCAGGAGTTCTCTAAAACTGTGGCTCTCTGCGACAAAGGATGGAGAAGCCTTTTCATAATCATGAAATCCTTTTTCCAACTGACTGGAATGCTGCTCAAGCACCTAGCTTGGAAGCCATACTGTGCGGGATCAAGGAAACCTGAGGATTGAAAACTACAAAAAAAAAAATTGTGCTGTTGTTAGTTTATAGACAACTATAGTAATCATAAGGATTCCTATGGAGCCTTTAATTTACAATATATATGCTGTGCAAATACACCCTTTGCCATTAAGTCAGACTTATCATAATAAATTATAATGGCTGTAGCAGATATGCCAGTTCTTGCATTATCATTGAAAATCCTGATTAATTTAAGTTTAATTAGCTTGGAAGTCATTATTATAGGCAAAGATGATGCATTATTTTTGATCAAGATTGTATGAAACCTCTCTGAAGGGGAGAAGGAATGGGAGATGAGGTAGGTATTATGAAATTCAAGGGATGGTATCGAACAGTGTGCCAGATAAGAATGAACCCTTGGAACAAAGAGTGGACTGATTTTTGCCTGGGAAATCTCTGGGTAAGGAGAATGCAAAGCCTCTGTCTCCTTTAGCAAAAACTCCAGCTTTATGAGGCTATGCTCTGAGGAGAGAACTAGTGTCTGCTGATTGCCTATTGTCAGTCACAATATCAAATGTCCTAGATGTATAACAGACAGACTAATCCATTCATGTTTATTCTGATTCTGAGTGAAGACTGTTATGAAACTGTGACCACAGAAAACCTGCTTTGTGGGGTTTGGAAGACTGACTCCTACAAGTGCCCTGCTGGAGATGGAAGATGGTGGAGAGGGGAATATCGGGTGAATTTATTAGTATGTGCGTAGGTTCTTCCATTGTTTTAAGTTTTCTCTCTAATGTGTTCACCTTTAAAATAAATTATTACTTATAAAAAGTTGTGTGGTAACTCATAGCTTCTGGCAATTTACATTGTATAAAGCCTTCAGAGGGAAAGTATAACAGGTACTGCTACTTTGATATGTAGCCTGGCTTGCTGGGGATATCATAGTGTAGGTGGGGAACTATGCAGCCTGAAAAACTCTGGGTTCAGGGGTGGGAGAGAGAAAGAGAAAGAGAAAGCCATTTAACCAAGACAGATGATGGTTGAAAAGTCAGCAGCATAGAGTGAGTGCCCTGAGTGCACCATGAAGTTAGGATACTGTTGCTTTTCCTGAACTCTGCCAATGGCTCCACAAAATCAGTGGATACATGAGTCAGAGACAGGGCTGGCATTTTGGATTAAAAATCAAAACAATTACAATAAAATTGAGTTCCAATTTTAGCTAACAAAAGAAAACAAATCCACAATTTACAGTGATGTCTAATACACAACATGGTATGACAGTATTTCACGTGTGTAGAAGTTCATGATTCCATAAAACAAAGTAGAACTCAATACCTACACATAAAATAGTGATTTTTGATCTCTTAATTCCACTACTTTTGCTGTTTAAATCAGATTCTTTGTATCATTATATCATAGCTTATTTAAGGGTATACAGTTCACTAATTCTAGTATGATAACTTTAGAAAGAATATAATCAGGAAAAATATGTATGTAATGTCCTACTTTATAGTGTGATTATACCAACTGAATAATGAAACAAGAAATATGAAAGCTAAAATAAATATAGGAGTGATCAAAATTGATTTAATAATATGTCCTTTTCATGCTTCTCCTTTTTTTTTAATGGAAAGCAAACCATGTTTGACAAGAAATGAATTGCTAGTTTAAATTTTCTTGATGACTCAGATATTAAAGATTAAATTTATGGGTTTTATGGAGCCAAAGTTTGTGTCTTCAACCAAACAAAAAAATCTGACAGCTGGCCTTGTGATAAAGGCTAGCCTTGCATTATGAAAGAATGCTTGGAAGTGATTCATTGGCCAAGGTAATTTTCTACTAGATTATAGTAATTAGAATAAATATGAATTGTCAGTATGCCAGCCACTCTTATTCTGACCTTTTGAAAACCAGGTGCAAACAGGCCTGTAGGACATTTGGAGCAAAGGCAGCTCAAGGACATAGGTATATAACATTCATTTTATCTCATTTCATCTGATGAAAATAAATTTTAGTAACTTAAAAATATTTATGCAAGCATTAGCACTTTGGAAGGGTGACACTTTGTAACTGCTAGCAGAATGCCGAACAGTTTAAAACAGATGTCCTATTCCCTTTCTAGAAAGGCCCATTTTCATGTGGGGGGTAGGGGATAGTACAAACAGTGTGTTTTAATAAAGATAAAATTAATGCTGAAGAGTTCATTTGATTTTGTAGAACAGTTCAGAACAAGTCAGTTAAGGCAAAATCCTATGTCCATCATTAGGCAACTTTCCCGCAGCCCTTGGTAAAATCATCCTTTGAAGTCAATGGGGATTTTGCCTGAATAAAGAGTGTGGGATGTGCTAGTTGTTTTATAAGATATTTTAAAAATATTTCAAGTGGATGACTACTTGATGTAAAACAAAAAGTTCCTTAAAGTAATCCAATGTATGCTATATTTATAACAGTCAATAGATGCAAGACTTCTTAAATTATTTTTCACAATGTTTTACAAGAAGTTCCTGTAAATCTGTTGTTGTTCTTTGGAAGAAAGTGCTGTATTTCTAACGTAAAAGGAATAAAGTTTTACATAAATGCAATTTTCTAAGTTTTTTTTCATATAAAGACCACATAGTTGAGATGTGTTCAGTGTATCATTATGTTATGTGATCTAATTTTTGAAGTTGGGTACTTTTTGTAAAGCACACATTCAAATATTATCTTCTTTCTTGGAGATACGTAGCTGCCCTGTGAACAGCAGCTTAAACTGCAAACTGAAAAAAAAAAGGCAGCATTACTGAAGTAAATCCAATGTTTGCAACTTTAATCATCATTTAACATAATTATTAATTATAAATAATGGCAAATGTGAATGTGTACCAAAATATTTTACTAGAATTGAACTGATTGGATATATGTCTAACGTACTTTTTTGTCTCTCATTATTGTAGTATCTGAGATCATTTTAAAGTATTGGATTATCTGTACCTTTCACCCCTCTTTCTCTTCTTAGGCATCATTTCAAGAATAAGCCATGCACTTTCACTTCTTCCATAGTTGGTACCATGATTCACCTCAGTTTTAGCCCTGGTCTACACTTGCTGCTGTTTTTGATGGCAGAGAAACTTGTGTTTCTCCCTTTAACTTCTTAATGTCATGTTGACTTACCTTGGCATTGCGCAAATGTTTCCTCTAAACTGATGATGCAGCTGAGCGAGTTATGGATGCAGCTAAGCAAGTTCCCCACCAATTCCCTGATCCCCACTGGGCCCTTTCCCTGCTGCCTGCCAACTCCCTGACTACATCCATAACTTGCTCAGCTGCATCATCAACTTAGAGGGAACATTGCTTCTGGACAGTTTTCATCAAGGAGATGCCCAGAGTAGAAGGCCTTGGGCTGGCGTAATTCACCCTGCACTACGACCCAGGGGGGAGGAGGAATACTGCATCATCATCAGAAAGTAAGGAAGAAATCACTTTGGGGAAGGACAAGAGGGAGAACCCGTCTGTGTGTCTGTCTCCACCCATGAACCTCAGCTTCATCAAAGACACCACAGACCAATTCTATCCTGCCCCCCACCTCACCCCAGCCCTGGTTATGCTACTCTCACAAATCCTCCCCATGTGCTGCACAGCCCATACCCCAGATAGATGATATCATCTCCTATTTCTACGATTTGTCTGGGTAGATCATCCTACCCCACACTCCCCCAAGAGCCAAGGAGAGAACCCTGAAATCCTCATTCCCACCCACTCAGCTCTAACCACTAGATCCCACTTTGTGCACAGAGTTGGGGTCCCTTCTGGTGCCCTAGGAGCCTGTGGGGCTGGGAGCCTGGACCTGATCTGGGAGAGGAGTGGGGTCAGGAGAGTAGAGTGTGTATGTTTGGGACACACACTGTAGGTCTCTCCCCCTCTCTAGTAGGGGGAGTGGCAAGGTAGAATTGGACACACAAATCCAGGACAGATGAACTCACCCCCAGCATAACAATACACTTGGCAGAGAAACAGACACTGTCAAAATTCAGTACCTGTCCCTCCCCCCGTCTACAGATCTACACACACACACATGCCTAGACAAACCACTACCTATCCTATGCTAAAAAAGCAAGGAGTCTTGTGGCACTTAAAGACTAACAGATTTATTTATCGCATGAGCTTTTGTGGGAGAAAATCCCACTTCATCAGACGCTTTGAAGAGGGGGAAGTTACAGAATATGATGAAAATAAATGCAGGGGAATGTAAGACATGGGATCAGGTCATACTGCAAGACTCCTTGCTTTTTTTGCTTTGCTAGACTAACGTGGCTGTTCTATGCTGCAACTTCTGATAGATGCACAGCCATGAATGCGTGCACAATCACACCTGCCCAGCTGAATACACTCACTCAGAATAAACAACAGCAAAAACAATTCATAAATTCACCCCCCACCTAGCTATACACAAATCCAGTCCAAGAGAAACACCACAAATGCATCCTGTACAACCCACCCCACTCACAACCTATGGCAAATACACTCACACCACAACACAATCAAACCCACAATCTCACACTATAACGCATTCAATACAACACAATCAAAGCCAAAGTCACAACACAAACATGTTCACCATACACAGATCAAACAAAGGCACAGTCAAACATGCATGCTAACAATATAACACAGACATCCTCACAATACACAAAAGAAACTCCCTCATAACACAACACACTCAAATACTCAGTGCCACAAAAAAGTTGTGGTGTGGCATGTGGTGTCGGTGCATGTGCATGAGTGAGGCTGTGTGTGTGTTTTGTTTGCACTCTGGTGGCTAGGAGTGTTTCCCACAAACATCCACAACCTGTGGTCACAAAAACACCCCCAGCACCAGCATATTCTCCCTTCTCTGGAGGTGGAGGCCAGCAGGGGTTAAGGGGAAGCCAGAGATCCAGGGCGACCTGGTGATGCCACCCCCTCTGCACTCCCAGATACTCCCTGCTCCCCACACTCCTCCCCACTCCCTTTCTGTGGCAGCTGCCCATCCCCAAGTCAACCCCCAACCAAGGGCCACTGGCTTCCCACTGCATCCCAGAGCCACCTTTCCCGGCTGCCCACCAGCTCACCCAATTTCCCACCCCCAGCCAGCCCAACCCCTCTTCAGTCCCACACTAATCTGCCTGCCCTGTTGCTGGCTTTCCACCTCCCTTTCCTCAGCAGCTGCCCATTCCTGAGCCGACCACCTCCCTGCCACAGACCCCCTTACCTGGCCACCGGATCAGCCACCCCACAGGCTGCTCCTCCCATCTTGAGCCTGCTCAGAGCAAGCTCAGGGCAGGAGTTTTAAAAACACCTGCCTCAGCAGCCCATGTCATCCGAACTCCCTCCCTAACCTGCCCGATCTGCTGCCAGCTCCTTCTGGTCCCTGTCATCACCCCAACCCCTCCCTAACACCATCGCCTTGCTGCCAGCTCCTTCCAGTCCCTTGCGCTCCCCCAAGCTGACCTCCCCCCTCTGCAACCTTTCTCCTCTGGCTGCCTGTCTCCTACCCCGATAACCAGGACCCCATTACCTGGCTGCTGGAACCAGAAGCAGCCAAGCTACAGGGAACTGCTTGCTCCCCCTCTGAGCATGTTCAGGGTGGCATGGGAGATTCAAAAACTTCATGCCTGGGGCAACCTGGTGGCCGGAAGACTATGTCACTCACAGTGAGACTATGCTAATATGCTCTTTTTGCTCATGCAATTACAAAACTCATGCAGATCAGATGCCTCCCCCCTTAGAAGCTGTTAGGCACAGCTTCTAGACCTGCCTTACAGATGAATAAATGTTTGTAGTATAGATATCCTGAGATGCAATTTGGCAGTGGTGCAGAAAGAATTAGAAGTTCTTAGAGCACTGCTCACATCCATTCTGAGTCAACGTATATGTACCATGGGTGCATGATCATCTGGAAGCTTTTTTCCCTAGCCTGTCCCCATAAGATTAGTCACCAATGCCCACTCGGTCCTGTCTCTGGCCATAGTATATATGTGATGCTGACCCTGCCACCCCTTCAGTTCCTTCTTTCCACCCAAGTGACAGTCCTGAAAGTACCTGCAAGCGCCTGTTTTCCTGTCATCTTTTCTTACATCAAACTTAGCCATCTCAACTAGCATCCTGATAGCCTTCTCATTGATTAGAATGTAATTGAATTGGAGAGGCCCTCTTCTTTTCACCACATTGCAAACACCACATAGAACCCAGCATAGGCTCAGCCATACCTGGCTTCAAGCCCTCTACCTCCTCTGGGAAGTGTGTGGGTGTGGGGCACAGGACTAAAATGTGCCATATTTGTCAGTCTGTCAAACCAAGAACCCAAAAAAAGCAAGACAGCTGTTTCTCATCCATGGCCATGGAGTCAGCCCTCCGTCCAGCTTTAGCACCAATCAATGCACTGTTCACACTGGGAACTGCAGCACAGAAAGCATACTCTGCACTGGCACCTCCCTCGCACCACACACTGTTGGGGAAGGGGGAAAAATCCCATGTCAAAGAAGAAGGAACACCGAAGCCCCAGGTATCAGGGGAGAAGCCCCGACCCTGGCACACGTCCAGGTTCCCTGCATGAGAACAGGGATCCTTGCTGCCCAGGGGCCTCTACAACTGCTGACTCCCCTTCCACCACTAAGGACGATTGCAGCGAGAGGTAAACCTTCATTGTCCTTGAAGGCCTGGCCCGAAACTAAGGCTATGTCTATGCTCAGGCAGTTAAATCAATCTAACTTAAATCAATCTTATAAAATTGATATAAAATAATTACATCAATTCAGGTTAAGTCAATTTAAGAAGTCCCCTCTAAAAACCAGGATGAGCAACAACCAGGCAGACAAACTAAGCAGACAGTTCCTTCCCCAACACAAATGCTTTTTCTGTACCTGGAGGTGACAAGACATCTCTTCCAAGAGTGGGACACCCCCAACATTGACCTATTTGCAAGGTACACAAACTGCAAATGCAGCCTCTACTGTTCACTCAGGGGCAGGGAGGATGGGTCTCTATCAGATGTGCTCCTGATCACCTGGGAGTCCCCACTCCTCTACGCTTTCCCACCAATCCTGTGGAGTCACAGGTTTTATTGAAGAGCAGGAGAAACAAGGTGAAGGTAATCATGATAGCCCCAGTGTGGACTCACCAGCACTGGTTCAGTATACTCCCCAAACTACCAGTGGCCCCACACAAGAAACTCCTAAGCAGGGTAGACCTACTGATCCAGGACTTGGGTCACTTCTAGCACACAGACCTGGATTCCCTACACCTGATGGCATGGAAGCTCCATGGTTGAGCTCAGCCAAAAAGGCCTGCTAAAAGGAAGTACAGCAGGGACTGATTGAGAGAAGGAAATCGTCCACACGAGCAACCTACAAAGCCAAGTGGAAGCAATTCTCCCTATGGGCCATGGCTAGAAGGGCCAATGTGGAGTCTATCACCATATATTCCATAGTAGATTACTTACTGTTCCTGAAAGGGGAAGGGTTGGCTCTGGCCTCCCTTATGGTCCACCTAGCAGCAATCTCGGCCTGCCACAAGTCCTTTCAGGGAATCACTCCCTTCTTGTATCCCATGATGTCCAGGTTTCTCAAAGGGGTAGGCAGGCTCTACTCACAGGTGCAAGACCCAGTCCCCCACAATGGGACTTGAACCTAGTTTTCAATAGGCTCATGAACCCAGTCTTTGAGCCCATGGACTCATAACCCCGCCCCCCAGTCCTGTCATGGAAGGTAGCATTCTTAGTGGCCATTTCCTCAGCAAGAAGAATATCCAAATTAAAGGCTCTGTCCTTGGAGACTTCCTATATGGTCTTTCATAAAGACAATTTCCAACTATGACTTCACCCAGACTGCTTACCCAAGGTAGTCTTCTCCTTTCATGTAAACCAGGACATTTTCTTTCCAGGACCACGTGACAGAAAACAGGGGGAGGTGGCACACCCTCAATGTAAGAAGGGTACTGGCCATCTACATCAAATGAACCAGACTATTCCTCAAGTCAACCTAGCTCTTCACTGTGGCTTCTGAATGCATGAAAGGTTGGGCAGTGACATTACAGCACATCTCATCCTGGATAGTGAGCTGCATCAGGGATTGTTACCATTGGGCAAAGGTTACCGTTCCAGGAAGGCTGCAAGCACATTCAGCCAGAGCACAGGCCTCATCAATGGTCTTCTTAGTGCAAATGCCCATTCAAGAAATCTGCAAGACAGCCACCTGGTCCTCAGTCCATACTTTCTCCTCTCACTATGCCATCATTCTACAAACAAGGGATGAAGTGGCCTTTGGCAGGGCAGTACTACAGGTGAGGAAACCATAACTCCACACACCATCTTACAGAAAGTTTGTAAACTACTTGATTCAGAATGGATGTGAGCAATGCTTGAAGAAGAAAGGAAGGTTAGTAAACGTCCTCCTTCAAGATGGACTGCTCGCATACATTCCACACCCTCCCTCCATCCCCACTTTTTGGAGTAAGGGGAAAGAAGGGACTGATGGAGGAGGGGGCAGAGTCAGTGCCACTCATATACCAAGGCCAGAACACAGGACAGAGGGGGCATTGGCAACTGACCTGACGGGAAGAGGCTAGGGCATAAAAGCTACCCAACTCAGAATGTATGTGGGCAGCCTATCTCACAGAAGGACATTTACAGGTAAGTAACCTTCTGTATCTTACCTACAGATTCCTGCATGCACTCAAGGCCAGATTTACTGAATCTTCATAAAGGAAACTGACATCTCTAGTGCTATCCTTTTAAAATTAATATATTTCCTATTTGAATTGCAGTGTAATATTTCTAGGACAGCACACAATGCCTTCTGGTTACTCAACCATATTCATATCTTTTCTCAGCTGCTGACTGGTTGACTTAATACACTTTTATGGCTAATGCCAGCGTATCTACAATTAATATTTCTTCTCCCTTTTCAAAAAAATAAAATATACTTCGGTGACACTTGTGTCCAGGAGGTGGTGGAAAGGCAGTAAGGGACATTTAGCCAGTTAAGAAAGCTCCACAAGCTGGTGACTATATATAGATATTTTTTTTTGTATAGAACTTCATTTTATTACTAATGAATCTTAAAGCAAGACCCTACTTGTCTCTAATAGTTAGGTCTGCTGGGCAAGGCAGAAAGTTTCTGCTGTTTAATTAGTTTGTCATTCCTTGAATTAACATGGACAAAAGTCACTATGAAATCAACAGACTCTACCATGCAAAGCTAAATAGATGTGATGAAATGGTAGCCTGTCACAGGTTTCCCTTTATTAGCATTCATGAACAAAGAAGGTAACTTGGCCACATACCTCAGTGTAAATTGCCAGTTAAATATTTTGTGAAGGCTAAGCTAGAGGTGCATTTAAATACATCTGGTGGGAAATTTTATGGGGATTCAGGTTTCTCTATTACCAAAAAAAAATTCCAGTTGCCCGATCTCCCCACAAATAGATTTTTATTGCAGGGTCAGTGGGAGAGTGGTGGTACCCTTCTGTGTAATATTCACCCAAGATAGAACCTGAATATTTTTCCTCTAGATCATATAAAACTTACACTTTTCCTTATCTTTATTACAACATCTGAAGAAAGGTTTACTTGTACTGTTTTTAGTCCTCCTTTGGAACAGCCTCTAGATATCATGAATCACAGGTATAATGCAGGAGTTCTCAACCCCTGAAGCACCATGGCACGGTTGGGAGAACACCCACCCGTATGCAACACAGAGTTGTGATCTCCCAGCTGATAGCAGCACTTTCAGCAGTGCCTATGTTTAAAGTGTCCCCTGCCATTGTGTTGCAACACAGCAGTGGAACACTGCTGATATAAAGGAATGAATGAAATAAATGTCTTCATCCATAAAGTAGTACCTGTAGACATTTCATACAAAGTGTTAGAGAAAAGAAGTGAGAATGTACAATGAAAGCTAAAGATGTTTGAAAACTTAAAGGACAGAATGACACACAGTGTAGTTTGTTTTTGTTTTTTTTTTTTAATTGAGACATGGGGAATTTCTTTCACAAAAGCAAAGCTAACATAATATAAGCATTTTATTAAGCTGAGATTGGGGAAGGAAAGTATCTAAAAATTAGATCTCCAGCCTCCTTCCCTCTGGAAATCTGATTCATAATCCTTCTACATTAAATCCTTGAATCCTTGAGGAGGCTCTGGCTATATTAGGTAGTATAAAACCATTTTCAATTGAAGATCCTTAACTCTGGAATTTAGTGTCCATGTTAATCTGCCAGAGCCTAAGTTTACTGACTTTCAACACATGCCAGTCCTGTTCATTCACTCAAGATCTTATGGGATATGACATTGGTTGAGAGGTCTCATGTCTAAAAGAACTGCTAAAATAAGCACACGATAGTATTTTTAAATTTTTCTATGTTATGAATATTGAAAATTGTCTGTACTGCCAAACAGTTATTAGCAGTATGTTATATTTTGTTTTGTTTTTAAATTGAGCCAGATTTTTAAAGACCTTAACCCAGTTTCTAATTTTCTACTTTCTGTGTTCTGCCAGCAATCAATTATGAGTACAAAACCACAGGCCTAAAATTATTTTTTTGAAAATTCGACTTTTGATTTTGAACACTGGATGGTCTTGTTCCCAGAATCTTTGACTACGAATATGGAAACTAAATAAACATGATTTTGAAGGTCTGTTGTTTCTGAATATATTCCCCTATCAAGGTTGAAACAGTTGATGTCAGTCTCATGAGCTATTCTCAGCTGGGATAACAGGTTTTTGAAGGTCAGTATTTGAAATACATTTTCTATTTTCAACAGATCCCTCAATACAACTTCAGATGAATGCTGTTAGGACTTCAGTTTCATAAGTCACTCTGATATAATTTACAAGGGAAAGTATTAATAGACTTTTATTTTACTTTTGTCTTTTGCACACCACCTTGATTTTGTTTTAGTATTTAACAAAATCTAGAGTTAATTTGTCATAGTAGCCTACTAAAACAGGATGGCCTTTATGTGTGTCAGGTAAAAATGATTCCAAACTAAAATTCTTTTTCTGTCCCACAGGCAGTATGCATCTGAAAAATCAGAATGATCTGACCTATAAAAATCTATAGTTAATGTACAATTTTAGGAAAGAGCTATTACAAAAGAAATATTGGTTCTTAACTTACACAAATGTTTCAGTTGAAGCTGAGCTATTTGGTGTTCTTTATAAATGGAACAAGTATTTCAAAGCAGTTAGATATCATTTTCTCTAAGAGATCTAATTGTCTTTAATCACTGTTCCTCATATATGACTTGTCCTTGACTATAGTGACAGTTAAACATTCTCACCTCAATTAATTGTTAAATATCATATTTAAACATGATTGAACTTTCTTAATCCTGATCTACACAACAAAATTACTTTGATATAGTTACATCGCTTAGGCGCATGAATAATCCACACCCCTGAACAATGTAATAATACTGACATAAGTGCCAGTAATGGACAGTGCTAGGTCAGCATGAGAGCTTTCCCTGCCCCCATAGCTCCAGCCTCTTGTGGAGGTGGATTAGTTATGCAGACAAGTGAGCTCTCTCCCTTTTGGGTAGAGTGTCTTCATTAAAGGACTACAGTGGTGCAACTGCATTGGTACAGTATTTTTAATGTAGACCTGCCCTTCATGAAGACAAGACCTTACAGGTATTACCAAGTTTATTTGACAGCATCAGGGCCTTATCAGAATGTAGCATGGTGATTTGTTGTTGTTGTTGCCAGCAGTGGAAGTGATAAATGTTGACTTTAGCAAAGCTTTTGATATGGTCTCCCACAACATTCTTGTCAACAAGTTAAAGAACTTGGATGAATGGACCATATGGAAAGCTGATTAGATCTCAACAAGTAGTGAATTATGACTCATTGTGTACTTTGGTATCATACAGCATGTCTCTGCGGTCGGTCTTGGGGCCAATTTTGTTCAACATTTTCATTAATGACTTGAAGGTTGGGGTGGATTTCATTCTTCTCACGTTTAGGTATGACACTAAGCTGGTGTAAATCGTAAATGTGTTGGAGGGTAAGGATAGGATACAGAGTAAGCTACACAAAATGAAGGATTGGGCCAAAAGAAATCTGATGAGGTTTATAAAGGACAAGTGTGGAGTCCTGCACTAAGGATGGAAGAATCCCATGCACTGCTATCCCATGCACAAATTTGGGACTGACTGTCTACAGAGCAGTTCTGCAGAAAAGGACCTGGTGATTACAGTGGACAAGAATCTGGGTATGAGTCAGTGTACCCTGATTGACAAGAAGGCTAACAGTATATTGAGTTGCATTAATAGGAGCATTTCCAGCAGATTGAAGGCCACAACTGTAGTATAGCATCTAGTGCCCCCCCCACAAAAGAATGTGAATAAAGTGAAGAGAGTTCAGAGGGCCATTGAAACAAATAGGGGGCTGCGTCATGCGATTTATAAGGAGTTTTTGAGGGAACTGGGTTTATTTAATCTGCAGAAGATATTGGGGGGGGGATTTGATAACAGCCTTCTACTTCCTGAAATTGTGGGGTGGTGGATCCAAAGAGGATGGAGCTAGGCTATCTTCAGTGGTGACAGACAAAACAAGAACCAATGATAAGTTACAGTGGGGAAGGTATAATGATACTAGGAAACATTTTTTCACTATGAGGATGGGGAAATAGTGGAATTGGCCACCTGGAGAAGTGGTGGAACCTGCATCCTTAGAGGTTTCGGAGGCCCACCTTGCCAAAGCCCTGTCTGGGATGATTTAATTGAGTTTGGTCTTGCTTTTCACAGGGTGTTGGACCAGATGACCTTTTGACATCCTTTTCAACACTTATTTTTCTGTGATTTTATGTTCCAGAGATCCCAGACTTTACATACCAATTACAAAATATCCACAGTCATCACTGTATTATTCACTGAATGTAGCCAGCTCTGTTGTGGAGGAAACTAGTTTCCATCTAAATAGTGCACAATTAGCAACCTATAATAGTGTTAAAGAATACGGAACAAAGTAAGCAATTTAACTTTTAATGCAGGGGGCAGGAAGAAGGATTTTGAGGTAGGTGGTGTGTAAATTTATTACTTCATTGAAAAGTAAGTAGAAAAATGGAGATAAACAGTAGTGTTCTTGGAAAAAAATAAAAAGGCCCATTAGATATATCTTTATCCGAAATTGGTAGTCCCACTACAGTATGTATGTGTGTATTTCACTTCTCTCCCCCTGAAAAAAATGGCAACGTCCAGCTAGCTAGAAATGGCTGTTATATCATTTCAAGATGTTAACACAATACTACAGCAAATACGTGGAGTAGGGAAGAAATTAGAAAACTCATATTTAACATTTATACCAATTTGTTTGTACTAACTCCAAAAGATAAGAATTTTCTGAACTGGCAAGCTAGCTTTGGGAAATATCACATAAAATATTTAACAGGGCTTTTTTTTCTTTTACCAGAAAGAATATTTAACTGTATTATGAGAATCAGTAACAAAACTTGAGTTCAAATGGCTTTGCTATGCAATACAATAGAATCTCTCAAACTCATGAAGCTAACAGTCTACATAATCCCCTGCAGCAAAACAAAAGAAATGTTCTCATCAGGGGAGGAATTTGAGTACAGACTTATTTTAGACATTAGAAGGACAGAAATTCACACAGGACTCCCACTGACTAAAATGAATGCTGTACATTACTATCTGGGGGCAGAATGTTCTTCTTAGAGCAATTTTTAGCTGGTTGTATTATTCTAAGTATTTAAATTTCATGAAGTTGGTCACTACCTAGTCCCTAGTGAACGTAAAGTGAATTTGGGTTCAACTTAACCCACCTTGCTGTATGCCATTTGCTTAGAGGTAAGACTGCAACTTCAACTGAGGTCTGATCAGTTCAGCACTCACAGTGCTTTACCAATGCAGGGATACTTATATAATATATTGGCAAAGTGCTCTTAGTGCAAACCTAGTTATAGCAGCAAATCTTTGCTTTGTTCTGTTATAGTTGAACCACACTCCACAAAAGAAATTAGCTATACTGACAAAGGTATAATTATGCCAGTAAAGCTGTGTCTAGGCTACAGACTTCCACTGGCAAAGAAGGATCACATCTCTTCTTTCCCTTTACCAGATATATCTATTTCAGCAGAAATCTGTAGATGAAATAAAATCTAAGAGGAGAAATCCATAAGGAAGTTGAGTTCCCCATCAAGGATCTTCATCTAGTGTAGTGCAGTTTTCTCCTTTGCAGTTATGATAAGCTTTGCCAGGTGAGGATCTGGCCCTGTAAGT
Source organism: Podocnemis expansa (assembly GCA_007922195.1). Lineage (NCBI taxonomy): Eukaryota > Metazoa > Chordata > Testudines > Podocnemididae > Podocnemis > Podocnemis expansa. The sequence goes on from ML681996.1 coordinate 2,631,495, forward strand.
CTAGGAAATGCAAATTTTCTTTTTTGTGTTCAGTTTCTGTTTATGTTCTCTTAATTGTTTCATAAAAGTGTAACATTTTATGATTAATGAAAAAGAACTGTTGACTTTTTTCCAGAAGAAGATTTAATAAATTCCATATGAATTTAATTATTTTTCTATTTTAATCCTTTCTTTACCAGCTGGGAGATATCTCAGCTTTTTTCATTTTCTTTATTTTCAGTATATGATGGTGTGGCAGTATGCATGCCTGGGTGTGGGTCACATATATAAGGCACCATGGGGAAGGAACCAGGAAAAAGAAGTCATAAATTTCATTGAATAAAGATGCTTATTGAAGTTTCATATGCTAATTTGAGATTGTCACCTATAATTTTTTTGTGTTTTTAATCTTCTGCTTATCAGCGGGATTCAGTCAAAGTTTGTACTATAATGTCTGTGTTGTGATGAAGGAAGTATTAGACACTAGGTTTGATCAGTAATTTTTTGAGTAAATGTTTTGTTTTGTTTTTTCTTTTTCCTTTGTAAAATGCTGGTTCATCCATACAGGTTAATCATGTTCAGGAATGGCCAATACCCTGATGTTTGGCCCTCTCACCTGGTGTATCAGAGATCTATGTTCTACTCCTGCTTTGCAGAATTTGGACGAGAGACACAAATCTGAGTCTTCTAGGTCCTGGGAGAGTGTTATAACTTATATTGACTAAGAAAATAAGAATGGACATACTGGGCCAAACCAATGGTCCATCTAGCCCAGTATTCTGTCTTCTGACAGTGGTCACTGAGTAAGTGGGAAACCAACAGAAATGCACTGACTCTTTACAGGGCCAATAAGTTGCCCTCCCTGTGGGCCATTTCCCAAGCTGATTCCTGAAGTCTTGGCCCAGGTGTCATTGGAGTCTCCAGATCCTACTGTAGGTGTGGCAGCTTGTGATTCTGGCCTCCATGGAGCGTCTGTGGGCTCCCCTGTCTCCCTGGATGAAGTCTCCACTCACTTCCTTTCCCTTCTTTGTCCAGCTGCCAACTGAACCAAGTTGCTTCCTTTTATAATAGCCGGGGTTAAAGTATAATTTGGCGGGCCCCCCTCATCCCAGTTTGGGCCTCTCTCATGCCAGTGCAGGAGCCCCTCACGCTGGTCTGGACCCCCCCCCAATGCCAGCATGGCCCTCCTCATGCACTCCAGCTACTAACCCCCAAACACCTGTCACCCACCCCAGCTTCTCCTCCCCATATGCCTACTGGCCACCCCAGCTATTGCCCCCCATACACCAACACCCATCCCAGCTATTGCCCCTACCCCAGCTACAACCCCCCACACCTACCCCCACCCCAGTTACTGCTCCCAGCCCTCATCTCATCTCTGGTCCTCCAACTCTTCTGCAACCCCCTGCCATGCTGTGCCGTCTTCCCCCATTGCCCCAGGTTGACCCCCTCCCCTGTGCCCTTTCCCTGCTGGGTCAGCTTGACTGTCCCCAAACCAGGAATTTCCCTAACAACCCCCCAACCCTCCTGAATTTCCCAACACCCCCCCACAGTTTTCAGCTACTAACTGTGTTATACCAAATTAGTTAGCACCTCCTACACCCTCCCTAAACCTCCCTGACACCCCCCCACTAATTTCAAGTCCTGGGGTGAATAGTGCCCTGAACCCCTCCCCAGGCCCCCCTTCCTTGGCCACCATGCATTGTGGAGCAGCCCTGGTCCGGGCTGAGGCTTTGGCCTGAGCCTGCTCTGACTGAGCATGCTCAGAGGCTCCCTGCCTCTCGGAATGCACAGGAATGGCATTCTGGGGCCTCCTATTTTTAGAGGCTCAGCATTCTGTTGCCCTAAAAATAGAAAACAGAGCCAGAATGCTGCATTCCAGGGCTCACCATTTAAAAATATTGGACCCTGGAATGCACCATTCTGGCTCCATTTTCTATTTTTAGGGGCAACAGAATGCTGAACCCCAAAAAATAGTGAGCCCTGGAACGCCATTCCAGTGCATTCTGGCCTACTTTAACCCCTTTATCCTAGCATACAAGTTGGAGCATGTATAGGTAGGGCAGGAGGGGCAAGGTAACTGCCTAGAGTCTAGGGTTAACCCCTTCCTTTCCACAGCAGGATACCTATGCCCCACCACTTCTTACAAGAGCTAAAGAGTGAGATTGCAAAATCTGAGGATGATACAAAACTACTTAATGTAGTTAAATCTAAAGCAAACTGGGAAGAGCCGCAGTAGGAGCTCACAAAACTGAGTGACCAAATGATAGATAAAATTTGATGTTGATAAATACAAAGTAATACAATTTTGAAAATACAATCGCAATTATACATATATAATGATGAGTCTAAATTAATTGTTACACTCAAGAAAGAAATTTTGGATTCATTGTAAAAGGTTCTCTGAAAATATTCACTCAATATGCAGTGGCAGTCAAAAAATGAATAGAATATTGAGAAACATTACAAAAGAGATAGATAATTGGACAGAAGATATAATATTTCCTCTATATACATCCATGGTATGGTCTCATCTGAAGTAATACATACAGATCTGGTCTCCTCATTTCAAAAAATCAAACAAGGAGTCCTGTGGCACTTAAAGACTAACAAATTTATTTATTGCATGAGCTTTCATGGGAGAAAATCCCACTTCATCAGACAAAAAAGATGTATTGGAATTGGAAAGGATACAAAGAAGAGCAGGTAAAATGATCAGGGGCATGGAACAGCTTTTCATCATAGAAAAGGGATGACTAAAGGGAATAGTGTAAAAGTCTATAAAGTCATGACTGGTATAGAGAAAGTAAGTAAGGAAGTGTTGTTTACCCCTCATAATATAAGAAGTAGGGGTTCATCAAATAAAATTAATAGACAGCAAATTTAAAAACAAACAAAATGAAGCATTTTTTCACGCAATGCACAATCAAACTGTGGAACTCTTTGCCAGATGATGTTGTGAAGGCCAAGAATATAATAGAGTTTTTCTTTTTTCTTAAATAAGAATGAACTAAGTCCATGGAGGACACGTCCATCAATGGCTATTAGCCAGGATAATCAGGAATTCAAAGTCATAATCTGAAGTAAACAAACAAGGAAATTCAAAGTGATGGAATTCAAAACTGTAAGGAAATTCCAAATGATAGAATTAACAAGACAGAATCAGTCTGGGTAAAAATCACATTGGGGAAGAAAGCTACTAGAGTTTGTCTGGGCATACTGCTTGGGGTATGTTACAGAACATCAGGATCTGATTTAGAAATGGATAGGAACTTCCTTAGGGAAGTAAATACTACTGGGAACTGTGTGATTATGGGAAACATTAATTTCCCTGATATAGATTGGAGGACATGTTCTAGTAGTAATAAGAGGGCCTGGATTTTCCTGGATGTGATAGCTGATGAATTCCTTCTCCAAACTGTTACCAAACCAATGAGAGGGGAAGCCATCTTAGATTTGGTACTGATGAGTAGTGAGGACCTCTTAGAGGAACGGGTTGTAGGGGCCAACTTAGGTTCAAGTAACCATGAGCTCATTCAGTTCAAACTAATTGGCAGAATAAACAAAAACAAATCTGTGACAATGATCTTCAATTTTAAGAGGCTAACTTTAGAAAATTAAGGGAACTAGTTGGGGGAATGGACTGGACTGAAAAACTCAGGAATGTAAATGTAGAAGAAGCTTGGAATTGCTTTAAATCAAGGTTGCAGGAACTATCTGAAGCCTACATTCTGAGGAAGGGGGGGAAAAATCATATGCAAGAGCTGTAGACCAAGCTGGATGTGTAAACATCTTGGAAAGGTGATTAGGAAGAAACACAGAGCCTACAAGGAGTGGAAAGTGGGATGGATCAGGAAGGAAAGGTACCTTTTGGAGGTCAGAACATGTAGAGATAAAGTGAGAACGGCAGAGTCAAGCAGAGCTGGCCCTTGTGAAGGGAATTAAAACTAATGGTAAAAGGGTCTTTAGCCATATGAATAGAAAGAAAACAAAGAAGTGGGACTGTTAAAAACTGAGGATGGGGTGGAGGTGAAGGATAATGTAGGCATGGCTGAATGTCTAAATCAGTACCTTACATCTGGTTTTAATGGTAGTGAGGATGAGTTGGGGGTTAGAAGTAGTGTAGCTAAGGGGAATGAGGTCATGAAAGTGGAAATTACCATACCTGAAGTAGAAGCCAAACTTGAGCTGCTGGATGGGACTAAATCAGGGGGCCTGGATAATCTCCATCTGAGGATATTAAAGGAAGTGACTCATGAAAGTACCAGCATATTAGCAAAGCTTTTTAATGAATCTGTAAACTTGGGGGTTGTACCATGTGACTGAAGAAGCGCTAATATACTTCCTGTTTTCAAGAAAGGGAATAAAAATGATCCAGGTAACTACAGGCCTGTTAGTTTGACCTCAGTAGTATGCAAGATCTTGGACAAAAATTTTAAAGGAGAAAGTACTTATGGATATTGACAATAAGGGGAACTGGGATAAAATACAACATGGCTTTACAAAAGGTAGATCATGTCAGACCAACATGATCTCCTTTTGTGAGAGGATAGTGGATTTTCTAGATAAAGGGAATGCAGTGGACTTAATTTACTTAAATTTCAGTAAGGCATTTGATACAGTTCCACACAGGGAATTATTAGTTATGTTACAGAATATGGGGATTAATATGAATATAGTAAGGTGGATAAGGAACTGAGTCATACTTATGGGTAAACTGTCAAGCTGGAGGGAAGTTACCAATGGAGTCCCTCAGGGGGACTTGGGACTGATCTTATTTAGCTTTTTTGTTTCTGTGAGAATGTGCTAATAAAGTTTGCAGATGACAGCAAGTTGGGAGGTATTGTCGATACAAAGAAGGATCAGGATACCATACAAAAAGATCTGGATGACCTTGTAAAATGGAGTATGAGAAACAGGATGAAACATAATAATGGGAAGTGCAAGGTAATGCATTTGAGGACAAATAAAAATATTTTTTCCTGTAAGTTGGAGACACATCATTTGGAACAGACTGAGGAGGATAAGGATCTGGAAATACTGGCTGATCACAGGATGGCAATGAGAGCTGCCAATGTGATGTGCCCATGAGAAAAATGAATAGAGTTCTAGGATGTATCAGGAGAGATATTTCAGGTAGGAACAGGGAGGTGTTAGCGCTTCTGTGCAAGGTACTGGTGAGGTACTATCTGGAATACTGCATGCAGTTCTGGTTCCCCTTGTTTAAAAAGAGTACATTCAAATTGGAACAGGTGCAGAGAAGAGCTACAAGGATGGTCCATGAAGTGCAAAACCTGCCTTATGAGAGGAGACTTGAAGTGATTGGCTTGTTTAGCCTAACCAAAAGAAGCTTAAGGGATGATATGAATGCTCTCTATGGATATATCACACGGATAAATGTCACAGAGAGAGAGGAATTATTTGAGTACAGCACCAATATGAACACTAGAACAAATGGGTACAAATGGCCCATCAGGAAATTTAGGCTTGAAATTAGACATGGGTTTCTAACCATTAGAAGAGTAAAGTTCTTCCAAGGGGAGCTGTGAGGGCAAAAAACATAACTGTGTTCAAAACTGAGCTTTTTAAGTTTATGGAGGAGATGGTGTGATGGGATGGCCAAATTTGGAAATTGACTGATCTTTGTCCTATCACCACTGGTGGACAAGCAAGTGACCCAAGAAGGGAGGGTAGATGGGGTGGGTTCTGAGTTATTACAGAGCATTGTTTGTTAGGTGACCGGCTGTTGAGACTTGCCCACATGCTCATAGTTTAACTAGTCACCATATTTGGCATTGGGAAAGGAATTTTCCCCCAGGGCAGATTGGCTAGGGCTGTGGCGGTTTTTCACCTTCCTCTGTGGCACAGAGCATGGCTCACCTAGTGGTAAAGACTCTGTATCTTAAAGTCCTGAAATCTTGATTTGAAGACTTAAATAACTCAGTCATAGGTTAGAGGCTTATTACTGGAGTGAGTGGGTGAGGTCTTGAGGCATGCATTGTACAGGAGGTCAGACTAGATGATCACACAGGGCCCTTCCGACCTATGAGTCTAAGGAGTCTAGTGTTACTTTAAAGACCAACAAATTTATTTCTTGCCTGAGCTTTCACAGGAGAAAATGCCACTTCCATTTGCCAGAAGCTAGGAATGAGGGGATCACTTGATGGTTACTTATTCTGTTAATTCCCGCTGAAGCAACTGGCATTGGACAGTGTTGAAAGAGGGGGTTCTGGGCTATATGGACCATCGTTTTGCCCCAATATAGCTGTTTGTATGAATAGATTAAATTTCTCAAACACTAGCGGTCAGTAAGGGTTTGGTCCTCTAAATAGCTACAGCAATAGGAAGATTACTACGACTGTTATTAGAATGAGTTCTCAGGAGCACACAATTAAGAATTGCCATTTATCAGTTCCCTTTATTAAAAAGTCCACTAAACAGATGATAGAAAAATCCCAGAAACACTGAAATACAAGGGCAGAAAGACAGTTTGTACAAAGTGTTTAGTTTTCTGGCTGGCTTCATACACATCTCCTGGGGAACCCTGGAGTATCAGCCTTTATCTTCACAATCATTACTGGTGGTTGTCATCCTCAGTCTGCCACACTTTTCATAGACTAGCTTATTAGTTACCCTTATATTCATTAACACTGACCTTATGCAATCTCCTCAGCAACTTGTGGATAGCATATTGCTCATATCCAGCTTTAATTGTTATGTTGCTGTAGATATTGTATATCAGTATTTTAAAAATCAGGTTTTTTTAACATCTATTCCTGAGACTATTTCATCTTGTGACCTTGGGTCATTCATTAGTTAGGTTACCTTCTTTAGTCTGAGGCCTTGTTTAGATAAACTAAACATCTTAAAGTCCTGTATTACAATATTAAGCAACACTTATTTTTCTATATTATATCCGAATGATACCTTACATTATTTATCAAAACTGGGCTAATGGATTCCTCACCCCCTTCCCACACTGTTTACCTCTTCCTGTTCATTTCCTTCTGAAGTTCCCACAGGCTCTTTGTTAGTATTTGACTCAGTATGCTAGCAAACTTCTATTGTGAGATACACAATCTTCAGTGATCCGCCATGGAGATAAGTGTATCCCACCTCTTGTCTGGAGACATTTGCTACCTTTGAGTGACCTGCATTTAACTAAAAGCCCTAAAGATCATACTTTTCAGCATGATCATATTTTCCATACATACATACCACAGATGTTATGATAACAGTGTGACAGAAGCTTTCTGAAAAGACCTTGCATGACCCCTTTTGGTAAACAGAGGGGATTCTTATATTCCTGTATAATCTAGTGTTCCTGCCAGTTGGCATCCTGAGGTTCTTTGGTCATAATTCTGCATGTGCTAAAGGGCATTTTTAGATGCTCATAACTTCTTAATATTCAGAATTGAAGGTCCAGATTTTCAATGAGGACTTTTTTGTATGACAAGCTTCAACTTTCTAAGGTCAGTCATTTTTTAGTTTTCTTTACACAGAAAATGGTTGAAAATATGAAATAGTACATTTTCCATTGACTTGTAACTTAAAAATAGGTGACAATCTTGCTTCATTTTTAATTTGACCAAAAGAATGTTTTGTGAAACCAGACATTTAAATATCAGCTCCACAAGAAACATTTGTGATAGATTATCAGTTAAGTTCTAATGAACTCTTAACAGAGATATAGTGAAAGCTTAAATATAGTAGTTGCTAATGACAGCTATTGTAATATTCATTAAGAGATTTTCGATCTCACTATCCTCTCATTAGATTTTGACCAGTTGCCAAGAACATTACAAGGAGTAAAAAAAATCCACAAAGATATTACACCAAAGCTAATGACGCAGAAGTTGGAGGCACTGTAGCACAAATTTTCCAGAGTAGACACTAAAAATTAGGATTTTTATGCAAAAACTACATATTTGCATGCAAATTCAACTTGTGTGTTTAACCCCCCCCCAAAAAAAACCTTGGAATAATATTGCATATATCCCTGGGGCCTGAGAGGACTGAGAATGAGTTTCCCATGCTGAAAATGCCTGAGCTACCCCAGTTAGTGTTATTTTTAGCGTACTTGCTTACTGAGATTTACCACATGTATGTTTAGGCAAGCCTGGAATCACTTGTTCCTCCTGCCCCAACTCCCGGTGTAGATGTAGCCTACAAGTGAAACTTGGAGAATTTCTTGAGATAGCTGTAACTGAGACTTCCTAAAATGTTGTGCACCAAGGAATTAGACAGTTACCAATGCAGGATTAAATAATTAGCGGTTAGATGGTAGAATTAAAAGAAACATCCTTAATGATTACATTTGCAGAAGATCTGCAGTATTCAAAGTCTGCAATTATCAGGAACTAAGCAATAGAGGGTAATGCCATAGTCACTGAAAAATAATACGCACCCCTCAAGGGGCATGTCTTGTCAGTCTCCCTGAACTATAATTCTTTCTGTAGAATATTAGTTCCTTTATTTTGACCTTCTGAACAAGGCTGATGACTTTTCTTTATCTGTGGCTGGCAAGTTTCATGGCAAATTGCCTTTCTGTTAGAAAATGTATTGAACCACTGAGTCATGTCCTCGAGTAAAGGTGGTGCTGAATATCTCGTCTTCATAGATGACAAATTTTAGAGGAAAACTATATAACAAATTTTGAGCTCAGATACCAGCCAACTTTATGTCATACTAATGTCTAAGCTACTTATTAAAGATTTTGCAAGGTTAAAGAATGTACAGAAGAACAGTATGAGTACATTCTTCCCAAACTCACTTATGATTGTTGGCTTGTCAGAACTGTGGGTGACAGACAAATGTGTGGAGGGGATTTCATTTTTGCAACTTTAGCTATTCCTTTTCTTCCTACTTTATATGACATATTGCAATTTTCATGTTGTTGATTCAAGTCTGACAAAACAAATAGACTGGCAAAAGATACAAAGTGATTTTACTTTCATGAAAGTACAAAGCAAGGGCATTTCCAGAGGTAAATCCATATTCTTGATGGTCAAGGGTAAAATTGGATGATGAGACATCTGCCATTGTTGAGGACAAATGCAGAACTCCTAGGTCCTATGCTATCATAGACAGATACATTCTGGAGGTACCAAAAAAAAAATTATAATGTATCCCTTAGCCAAGAGATGATTTCCTAATTTATCTTTTAAATTACTTTGCTGTATTATTTGATTTACAATAGTACCAACAAGTCTCATTTCAGTAGTGTGAATACATCAGGTCTCATTGCACCAGTAATTATACATCAAACTACAATTGTCATTCATGAAAACATGCAAGAATTGAAAGAAACAAGCAAATATGTGGGTGTTGAGGAAGGGAGAGCAACAACCCTATGAACACATACTCACATTTCAATGGAGCTATTCACAGTTCATGGAAAATACGCAGATTTCTTTTCTAATGCTGGAACAATACATATAACAAGCAGCATAGAAAATACTGCCAAGGTGTTAAAATAATAAAGACAGAGCAATAACTGTTACTTCAAGGCTTGTGATCCAAACCTCAAAAAGAAGTGTTGCCAGAAAGCATCAGCTTGTAGAAACAAATATAGTTATGTATAGTGTGGTAAAGTCAAGCCAGATGGCTACAGAAGGGTATGTCAGGGCAGATACATGAGCACTAGGCTGTTAAAGGCCGTTTTCCCTGCAGGCAGGGGAAGCGTTCCTACAGGCCAATTAGAGGCGCCTGGAGCCAATTAAGGCTTATTCCAGGACTGCAAAAAACCTGCCTCTGACAGAGGGAAGGAGGAAAGACTGAAATCACCAGTAGGCTGGAGACTTCCCTAGGTTTAGGAGGTAGAAGTTCTCCACTGCCAGACAGAGAGAGAAGGGAGACACAGACCCTGGCATGCAAGGAGGTCTGCACAACCCTGATTCCTTGGGATAGTGCCGACACCTCTGCAGTCCGTGAAGGAACTAGAAGTTACTTGCCTGGACTCTGGGTTAGCTAGTGGGCTGGAACCACTCACTCTACACAAGAAGGGGAAAGGTGCCTCACAGACCCCAAACCAAGGCCTATCCTGCATGCCCTGAGAGAAAGAGATGCCGAGGAAAGGCAACCCTAAACGCTTGTCCAGGCTGGGATAGAGGGGACTTTACTGCCAGGGGAGACATTGTGACTGTTTGGCCAGACCCCGGGAGGGGGATTTTTGCCACAATAGCTAACAAAAATTGGACAGAACAATCTCCAGTTTGTTGTTTGAGTAACTGATAATTTTTGTAGAACTAGTTAAATGATATATGCTTTTCTCTTAACCTGGTCATGATTGAGGTATATAAAAAGCTTTCCCTGTATGCAGATTATCCAATGTTCTGTGTACAGGATTTGGTCTTCTGAAACAAGTTGGTACTGGGTACAGTTTACCATACTGATGAGATGAGCCCCATTTCTGATCCAGTTTATCAATCTCTATGCAACTCTGGCCTATCCCCTAAAGGGCTTTGAAAATTCAGGCTGAAACTTTGAGCTTGAGTCAGCAAAGAGAGGCATCAGACTGTTGTGCTTTTGGCAGCATATGTTGCTGAATAAGTCCACTGCTGTTTTTTGCACCAGCTGGAATCTTATAAAGATTATGGTTTTGGTCCTGTTCATCATACAGTGTAGTAGCCAAGACTGTAGATGATGAATCACTATAGCCAAGTCTGAATTTGGTAGGATGGGGTCTCATCTCCCAGTCAGCCATATGTTTAAAAAAAAGGGGGGGGTATAATCTAGCTGTTTGAACATCTAAAAATAGGGAAGAAGTCAGATGAACATTAAAGCCACAGCCTATATTAAGAATCTGACAGCAAATAGCTTCCATTTGAAGGTGGTAGATGAATAAGAATGGTATTAGCAGAACTGAACCAAATTACAGATAGCAAATTCAGATTATAGCAAAGTTCAAAGGAGTTCGGAGCACAGGTAGTGTTCTCCTCAATCCTTTCAGTCAAGGGTAGGGGCCTGAGCAGAGACAGATGCATCCTTGAGGTGAACACCTGGCTGTGAAGATAGTGTTGTCAGGAGGGCTTTGGCTTTCTCAACCATGAGGTGCTGTTCCAGGAAGAAGGACTGCCAGGCAGAGATGGATGCCATCTGTCGAGGAAGGGGAAGAGCATATTCAGATGCAGACTGGCTGACCTCGTAGGGAGGGCTTTAAACTAGGTTTGAAAGAGGAAGGAGACTAAGGCCCACAGGTAAGTGACAATGTGGGAGACTTGGGGGAAAGGATGGAAGTCGAGGGTGCTGGGACTGTAACACCAGGGATAAAAGAGAGGGTAGTTGGAACATGAGGGGGAATCAAATAATGGTCTTAGGTGTTATAGTGAAGCCTTAATACCTGAGGCAAGTGGGGGAGGACAATGCCAGGAGAAAATGCAAGGAGGTAGATGCAATAGAATTGAAAATCAACCCGGGAAAGTAGGGCAACCAGGCTGATATCTTAGGTGCCTGTACACGAATGTGAGGAGGCTGGGAAACAAGCAGGAAGAATTGGTAGTACTGGCGCAGACATGGAACTGTGACATAATTGGAATAACAGAGATGTGGTGGGATAATCTGCATGACTAGAGCTCAGCCATGGATGGGTATACATTGTTCAGGAAGGACAGGCAGGGAAGAAGAGGTGGAGGAGTAATGCTATATGTAAAAGAGTTCTATGACTGCTCAGGTGTAGAAGTCAATGGCAAAGTGGGCAGCAGTGACCATGAGATGATAGAGTTCAAGATGCTGATTAATGGAAAAAAGGAAAGAAGCAAAATGCAGACCCTGGACTTCAGAAAAGCAGATTTTGGCTCCCTCGGGGAACTGATGGGCAGGATCCCTTGGGAGGCTGATCTGAAGGGGAAAAGCATCCAAGAAAGCTGTCTGTATTTTAAAGAAACCCTGCCAAGGGCACAGAAAGATACTGTTCTGATGAGCAGAAAGAACAGCAAATGTGGAAGGCGCCTAGAATGGTTTAACAGAGAACTCTGCACTGAGCTAAAGCATAAAAAGGAAGCTTACAAGAAGTGGAAGCTGGGACAGATGACTAAGGAGGCATATAAAGATATTTCTTGGGACTGCATGGATAAAATCAGAAAGGCCAAAGAACAATTGAAGTTGCGGCTAGCAAGGAATGTGAAGGATAACAGGAAGGGTCCTACAAGTATGTCAATAACAAGAAGAGGAGCAGGGATGGTTTAGGTTCCTTCTGAATGGGGCAGGTATCCTCGTGATGGAGGATGAAGAAAAAGCTGAAGTGCTCAATGCTTTGTTTTACTTTAGTTTTCACAGGCAGGTGCAGCTCCCAGCCCACTACACTGGGTATGGCAGATTGGAGAGAAGAAAATAGACCCTTGGTGATGGAAGGTCAGGTTAGGGACTGCTTAAAGAAGCTGGATGTGCACAAGCCCTTGGGTCCGAATGAACTGCATCCGAGGGTGCTGAGGGAGCTGGCCGATGAGATAGCAATACCACTGACCATTGTCTTTGAAAACATATGGCAAATGGGGGAGGTGCCAGAGGACTGGAAAAAAACAAATATAGTGCCTATCTTCAAGAAAGGCAAAAAGGAGGATCCGGGGAATTAAAGACCTGTCAGTTATGGAGCAGGTGCTCAAAGAATCCATCCTGAAACACTTGGAGGAAAATAGAGTGATCAAGAACAGTCAGCATGGATTCACCAAGGATAAATCGTGTCTAACGAACCTCAACACCTTCTATGATGAGATGACTGGATTTGTGGAAGCAGAAAGAGCTGTTGATGTGATATACCTTGACATTAGCAAGGCTTTTGATATGGTTGCCCACAGCATTCTTGTCAGCAAGTTAAGGAAGTATGGGTTGGATGTGTGGACAGTAAGGTGGATAGAGAACTGGCTAGATCAATGGTTTCACTGTGTAGGAATCAATGGCTCCATGTCTAGTTAGCAACCAGTAACGAGTGGTGTGCCCCAGGGGTTGGTCCTGGGCCAGTTCTGTTCAACATTTTCATTAATGATCTGGATGATGGGCTAGACTGCACACTCAGTAAGTTTGCAGATGACACCAAGGTGGGCGGGGGGGGGTAGACACCCTGGAGGGCAGGGACAGGATTCAGGGAGAGCTAGACAAATTGGAGCAGTGGGTCAATAGAAATCTCATGAGGTTCAACAAGGACAAGTGCAAAGTCCTGCACTTGGGACAGAAAAAAACCCATGCATTGCTACAGGCTAGGGACCGATCAGCTAAGTAGCATCACTGTAGAAAAGGACCTGGGGGTCATGATGGATGGGAAGCTGGATATGGGGCAGCAGTGTGCTCTTGCTGCCAAAAAGGCCAATGGTATACTGGGCTGCATCAGAAGAAGTGTTGCCAGCAGATCGAGGGATGTGATCGTTCCCCCTTTATTTGGCAGTTGTGAGGCTACATCTGGAATACTTTGTCCAGTTTTGGGCACCCCACTACAAAAAGGATGTGGACAAATTAGAAAGAGTCCAGCAGAGGGCAACAAAAATGATCAAGGGGCTAGAGCACAAGACTTATGAAGAGAGACTGAAAGAACTAGGCTTATTTAGCCTGCAGAAGACAAGACTGAGGGGAGATTTGATAGCAACCTACCTGAAGGCATGCTCCAAGGAGGACGGAGCTTGGCTGTTCTCAGTAGTAACAGAGGACAGAACAAGAAGCAATGGTTTCAAGTTGCAGCTGGGGAGGTCGAGGCTGGATATTAGGAAAATCTTTCTTACTAGGTGAGTAGTGAAGCATTGGAATGGGCTACCTAGGGAGGTGGTAGAATCTCCGTCTTTGGAGATGTTTAAGTCCCAGCTAGACAAAACCCTGTCTGGGATAATTTAGTGGGAGTGCTCCTGCTTTTTTGGCAGGGGGTTGGACTAGCTGACCTCATGAGGTCCCTTCCAACCCTATGATTCTAGGTTTGACAAGTTTATGTTCAGATAAGCATTCATACATTTAAATGAGAAGTTTGCTCATTAAGCTTGATAACTATCTGTATTAGTTTGCCAAGCTAATCAGAAATTTTCTGATAAAAGCAATGAGAGTCCTGGGGCACCTTAAAGACTAACAAATGTATTTGGGCATAAACTTTCATGGGCTCCAACCCACTTCATCAGATGCATCCATGAAAACTTATGCCTGAAGAAATTTGTTAGTCTTTAAGTGCCACAGGACTCTTTCTGTTTTTGCTGTACACAGGCTAACACGGCCACCCCTCTGGAAACTGACACCATACAAGTTTCTGATGAAAAATATTTTTTGTCAAACATTGAACTTTTCACATGGAAAATTACAATTTTGTAAAAAATTTTGATTTTTTTGCCATCAGGAAAAACAAAAAGAAAACTCCCTAGATGCATGTATAAAGATCTGTCAGGGTTGAGGTCCCTGGCTGCCTGCACCCTAACTCTTCTCATCCCCACCTATAGCTACAAAGTTGGAAAGACTGAATTCAGGGCATCCAGACTGGAGAGGTGTGGCACGGGTGTGTGTGGCAACATGGCCCCATCACTGGGCCATGACCCCACCCAATATATACAGAAAGGAAGACACCCTGGGAACGAGAAGGGCAAAAGTGTTATTTTGAAATAATGGTTATTTCAAAATAAGACATCCGAACGGCGTTATTTTGAAATAACCATTTCAAAATAACAGATGATTCATATTAAAGTAGGTTTAAGCTATTTTGAAATAATGTTTCTTGTTTCAAAATGATGGGGCTCATCATTTCAAAACAAGAAAACGTTGTGTGGACCTAATCTTTTTTAAATTGAAATAACCAGTGTTATTTTGATTTAAAAGATACATGTGGACATACCCTAAAAGACCAGTCTTTAATATTACAAATTATCTATTATCTTCTGGACTGTTCAGTTAGCCCTTTTGATTTAACTTGCTCCTCTGACATGTGGTCCACACCTGACATGCACTCATAGAAAGAGGAATTGTTCAGAAAGTGATCATAGTGCACTAATCTCTTGCATGACTCTTATACTGTCAAGACCTTTATTGGCTCCTGCACTTGTCATAATCTGAATTTTCTGGGAGTTTTGCTGCTCAGTGATCCAGAATTTTATTTGCTTTACATCATAGCTGTGGAGTTTACTCTGGATAGTTCAGAAGCTTTCTGCAAGTGCACTGCAGCTTCTGGTGCATTTCAAGTTGATATCTTTAAAATCCTGTGAAATTTTTTGTTTGATATTTGAATCAATTCCAGAAATCCAGGCTTATTTGCTATCTGAATAGGCTGCAACTATTGTATCATTGTTTTTTTTCTGTGCATGACTATCTGCTGCCACAGTACAAATTCCATGGCACATTAGAGTAGAAAGTAAACTAAAAAAGTTATTTTTGTCTAGAAGTTATGATCACCATGTAGTTTTTATTATCACATGTGGGTCTCCAGCATGTAAGTCTCTTGGAGTCCAGAGGTTTGGTCAGAGTTCTTCCCAGGACAGCATCATATTCTGATTCATGAAAGGATTCCTGATAAATGGACTGGAGATGCTAGGATTCATTCCTATCCTGCTAAGCAGCCAGAAGTGAGCTATAGATGAAGGGAGAGGAAATAGAAATAAAGGAGAATCTCTCCAGCAGAAAAAAGAAAAGTGGTAGTAGGGAGAGGAAAAAGAGTGTATTTTTGTAACTCACGATGATCTTGTTACATCTTGATACTGCATTGCAGTGCCTTCATCTTGGCATTGTAAGGTAGGAGCATCCTCTAACATTGACTGGAAAAAGAAACGACTAGGCTATGAGCACAATTTAATTCTCTAATCTTTCTTAACAGTTCTGGGAATTTAAATTACCCATGCAGGAAGGGAACAAAACTGAGGGTTTTGGTTCCCAGAAGATAAATAAGGAAAGAGAAGAAACATAGGAGTAGGTGGTCCCTTGAGCAATTTAAGGGAAGGAACTGATTGGTTGATTACAGGCCAACTGACACTTTCACAAAGGCCAATCCTGTAACACACAAAGTATCCTTAACTCCCATTAAAGTCGGTGAGTTGAGGCACTTATTACTTTGGAAGTGGGGGATCTTAAAAACTGCCTGAAGAATGACTGACTGATGCAGATCTTAATTGCTGGAACTGTCTTTGACTATATGAAGGTATTATGCAAAAGGAGAAAGTTGATTGGGAGCTAGCCCCAACAAGAACAAATAATTCTTTCAAAACATGTTTTGTGACAATGTCCTTTAGTGAACTAGTAAAATTTCTAGGTCAGCTAAATGATTTGTCTGTATTAATTGAGATCCATTCGTCTACCCTGTATTTCAACATCAAATTATATATATAGTTTTATATAGTTCAGTTTCAAATCATTTATATAGTTCAGTTTCAAATCATTTATATGTTGTTGTTTTTTCTTTTGCTGATGATGCGATCCTCATCTTCCAAGTTCCCTATATAAAGTTCAAATTACAATCATATAAAAAAGTTCTTTGTTCCTTCCTCAACTGATTTGGAATACAAGGTAAACGTTCCATTTCATAGGAAATCTGTTGCTACATATGAGCATAAAATAGCCTTAGTAAGTGGATTTTACAGGTCAAATGATAAATTTATGATTCACTTAAGTAGTGTGTTTTATACAAAAATGTCAATGAACTGGTTTTTCTGCTTGCAGTGCAGTTGGTGATAATTATATATATAATCAGCCTGGCCAATGGAAAATGAATGAATGAATTGACTGAGGGTTGGTTTGAATACTTACTCAGTACTCTTGAGTATGCAAATTTGGTGTGAAAAAGGAATATAATTTTCAGCAGCAATTAACCAGACTACTTCAGAACATAAGAACATTCCCTTTGGGAAAAGGTTCAAGGTGTTCCTTATTTGTTTTAAAAACCAAAGTTGAACTATGCTAGATTTATATTGTGATACAACAATAATAAATAATAAAATTGTTTTTTGCAGAAAAAAGAATGAGGCTGTCACATTGCCCAGAATGCCTCATGACTACAAATCCAATGCTCAGAACAAACTACCAAAAAGCAGGCTAGAGACCCAAAACTCTATAGTTATAGTTAGATTTTGCCAACTCAGTGAACTCCTAAAGCAGTCTTACTAAGGAGTCACAGATAGAGTGGAATGTTTCAGAGAACTATCTTGACACCCAGGGATGATGGACTATGTGATAGTCATTTAACACCCACATCACAACATCATTCAGGTTACTCCGAGTCCCAAAGGACTAGTCACTTACCCGAGGTCAACTGTACTCAAAGCTCAAACCAACAGCAACAATCCTGTACTAAACTGAAGATTTATAAATTGGGGAAAGGCATGAAATTGTATACAAGGTTAAAGCAGGTTCCAAATGGCAGCTGTGTTAGTCTAGCCCAACAAAACAAACAAGGAGTCCTGTGGTAATTTTAAGGATTAACAAATTCATTCATCACATGAGCTTTCAAGGGACAAACTTCTACTTCATCGGCTGCTTGAAGTTGAGGCACAAACAGAATGGGAGCAAAATAAATGTAGGGGCATGTAAGTCATAGGTTCAGGTCAGACTGTTACAGCAAATCAAAACACTTGTTTAAACAGTGGAGAACAGCAATATACAGGGAGTTAGGGGGGAAGGAAAGGAAAATTACCTGTTGCAATGGAAAAAAAACATGATCTCTATTCAGCTCTAAGTTGACAGAGTCAAATTTGTTTATGAATTCCAATTTTGTAGTTTCTCTTTGAAGCTTTGCTTTGTTACCCATTTGTCTGAGTATGGCTATTAACAGATAATTGATGAAGTGATCAGGAAGACTGAAGTGTTCTCCTATTGGTTTTTGAATGTCTGACACAGGAGATAACAGCACTGTGTCAAGTGAAAAAGCCTTTGATTCCCAGTGGCCTATTTGAATGCCTTAGTCCTTCCTGATAGGCAGAGGATAACATCTTCTGAATGACTCCAGCATTTTACATTAGTCCAAGGGTTTCTCCTACCCCCACTCAGTGAGTTAGATTCAGAACAAACAGTTTACAATTAAAAATAAACATGTAAGTATTACCTTACATCATGGGAAATATATGATAAGCAGCATCCTTCTAGCATTCCATGTCAAAACAAATTCATATAATACTAATATCTATTTTAAATGTATTAACTCATAAGTGAGCAAGAATGTTTTCCAGTTTTGTATTTGTTCAGTGAGGCATGAGGCTTTGGCATGAACTAGGAGTGGGTCACAGTGTCCAGCATGTAGATATCTAAATAAGTGGCCTTATTCCTCCTCAAAATATATGTAGGTCCTAACTTTAGGTACTAGAGGAGAAGAATCTTGGGCAAAGTATTTGTTGGAATCAACTGATCATGTCTGCAGTGCAGAAATGAGGACGCAATGCATAGTGCGTACATGAACTGGCCCCTTTATAAGAGTCAGAATTGAACAGGTGCTTTTCATAGGTCTTCTACTGCTGACATCTACTGTAGTTTTTCCAGTAGCTCTAGTGTCAGGGCCATTATACTGGAAACACAAGTGTGAGTCACAGAGAAATCTCTAGGGGCCCTTGTTTGCAGAAGAGGCACTGAAGATCTAATTGTTAACTTTGTTAATATACTTATTAAAAACAGAGTGAACCCCAGAAGTTAAAGTTAACATTAACATGGTATGTCACTCCTCATTATATCAAGCTCCAAAAGCCCAGCTATGTAAGTCTAATTCAGTAAAACAAACAAAGAGTCCTGTGGCACTTAGACTAACATTTATTTATTCCATGAGTTCACATGGGAGAAAAACCTACTTCATCAAATGCTTTGAAGATGGGAGAACTTATAGAATTGGAGGAAATAAATGCAGGGGAGTGTAAGTCATGGGATCAGGTCACAGGAAATCAAAGCAGTTGTCAAGATTCAAACACTACAAAACGGCATATAGAAGAAGAGGTCAAATCACCTGTTGTAATGACAAAAAAATCCAAAGTCCCTATTGAGCCCTGAAGTAATACAGTCAAATTTGCAAATAAATTTGAGCTCTGCAGCTTCTCTTTGAAGCCTTGTGAGGAAGATGGAAATGCTCACTCGCTGGTTTTAGAGTGTTGTAATTTCTGATATGGAGTCCTGTGGCAATTGAAGACCAGCAAATATATTATGCATTAAATATATTTGTTAGTCTTTAAGTGCCACAGGACTCCTTGTTTGTTTTACTGAAATAGACTAACACAGCTGCCCCTTTGGAACGTGATTTCTGATGGGCACAAATCTGACATTTTCTTTTGTGCAGAGACTGTCCTGTTTTTTCCAATATGTAAGGAAGAGGGCCATTTCTAGCACATGATGCATAAATCACATTGGTGGATGAGCAGGTGAATGAGCCTTTGAGGCAGTAGCTGTTTTTATTAGGTCCTCTAGTAGTCTCTTTTATGCAGATATGTGGGCAAAGTTGGCAGTATGGTTTCTTGCAGGTGGTTGCTTAGATAGCCCCTTCCCCAACCTTAAGCAGATACTCACCAGCAACTGCAAACCTCACAACAGAACCATTAAAGCAGGCACATATCCCTCTACATATATCTGTCAACTTTGTGTATCAAGTGAGACTAATAAGTCCATTCTAAAATACCCAAGCCATGAGACATTTCTAATTTGTCAGACTATTTGCAAATATCAGAAAGTTTTTCCAAACCTGACAGATTCTTCTAATATTTCTAACCAGACAACAAAAAACTTCCAAAGCATGTGTTCTGATTCTGTATTTTGCTGAGAGCTCATGAATAAATCCCGTGTTTTAGACCATAAAAATGGGATGTGATTCTTCAAAAAGTGTTCTAAATATTTGATACATATAATAATTTTTCAGTTCTCCTATCTTAGCAATCACTAGTCTAATTTATCTCAAACATTTCTGCTGTGCCCAGAGGTCTATGCTGAAAACAGACATTTCCTGAGGTCCAGAATGGGGTACTAGTCATAACACTGACTGTGAAAAGTTGGATTCATTGTGTTTCCAGGTAACTGGAACTGCAGGCAGGTGCTTAAAAACAAGGAACTCCAAAACTCTTCTTTTCTATATACAGAAGCTTTGTCTTTTTGCAGATAGTCTTGGTTTCCTATCTTACTGCCATCATTTTAGTAATATTCAGCTAGTATGCAGAAACATCAGCCAGCAAAGATTATAAAAAATACTCTTGAAAGAACATTATTTTTAATTAAGTTCATATAGCCCCACAAGGAAAGATGAAGGAATTCTAATTTTCACTACTGTTCCTTTTTGTATTTATAACTAGTTTCAAATTTAATGAAGCCCATTTAAATTGTTTCTATATATATATATATATATATATATAAATAGGTTCACCTGACTTCTGCCTAGATTATATACCAGTTGCAAAATTAATCCTGGTAAATATGTGATTACAGTGGCACCCAATATTGTATCTAATATGTTTTTAATATATTATACTAAAATCAACAAGATTCAAAATTTCATGGATTGTAGTTTCTGGTCTGTAATAATTGTATCATCATCATGATTCAACTTCTTAAACTACTCCTCAGTGCCCCTGTACATGGTTGGGGTCTCTGGTGGGCCAGTAGGGCACCTTCTACTGGCACTCAGGGAGAATTAGCCTCAGTTCACATCCCTTCCAGCACCTGGCAACCTCTTATAACCCTGGCCCCCAGGCGGGGCAGGCCATCCCCAAAGTCTATAGCCCCAGCCCCCAGCTGGGGCGGGTCATCCCCAAAGTCTATAAACAGCTCGGGTGGTTAGGGATCACTCTGAGTCTTTAGCAAAGGAAGGGGGTTGAGGAGGGGGACGCAAGCGCACCCGCTCCACTTCATCCCAAC
Source organism: Podocnemis expansa (assembly GCA_007922195.1). NCBI lineage: Eukaryota > Metazoa > Chordata > Testudines > Podocnemididae > Podocnemis > Podocnemis expansa. The sequence continues at coordinate 2,652,231 of ML681996.1, forward strand.
TCAGGTCCCTGTCCAGTGGCAGAGTGCTCCACCACTGAGTCAGCGGGACTCCAGCTGAAATGTACTGACACCAGCCAGTGTTTGGCACTTTGCTTTTCCTGAGCTGGTTCCTCCCACCACAACTCAAGTACCTATGTCCACCGAGGGTAGCCATCCTTGGGGTCATCTTCGTAGGTGGCCTGGGGAATCCTCATGAAACCCTTGGCATCCCTGGGCGATAGCTCCAGGAACTCCTCTGTCCCATGAGCAAGGTGTAGCTCCTCTAGGTCGCAAGGTCCATGTGTGAGCAATGGCTCCTCCTCTGCCAGTGGGAGCTCCTCTAGGTCACAGGGAGTGTACGGGTCTACTTCCATCTCTTCTTCTAGGTGAGGGTTGGCTTCCTCCCTGGGCAGCTGGTTTGGGCCCTGACGGGTCCTGGGGTGTCTTCTCCATTTGGCAGCCTTGGGGTTCCCCTCCCAGTCACGAGGTCCAGGGAGACTGGGTGGGCCATAGGGTTGTTCTGCTGGGGTGGCCTGAGTTTGCTGCCTGACCCGGGCCAGGCCTTTTTCTGCTGGTGGTCTCCCTGGAGACACATCCTTCACCCTCAGCAGCTCAGCCCCTCCTGTGCTGCTAGCTGGGGTTTTTATACTTCCTGCTTGGCCCTGCCCCTCTGCTTCTGAGCTCTGGGTCCTACAGTTCTCAAGTCTGACCAGGGGGTGTGTTCAGGTTTTCCTCCAGCCCTGGCTGTGAGGGAGGCCACAGTGCCTGGTTACAGCCCCCTATGATCCCTTTGGTTTTATTATTTAATGTCACGATAGTTAAAGACTCTATGCAAAGATTCTCATTGTTCAGTTTATTAAGGAGAGAAGGGGCATTCCTATCATGTTCCTGTTAAATAATAGTTATGTAGATTCTGATATGGTCTCTATATCAAATTCTTTCCAAATTCCAAACTTTTACTAAGTGTTGCAGAAAGAAATCCATGTACTCTCAGCTAAGGATGACAGATTTATCTTTCATCAAATATGTCCTATATAAGAACTCACCTATGGCTCTGTGAAGAAATTGGTGCAGAATTAGAGACATCAAAGAACATTCCTATGATAATATTTTTTGTATCAGAAACTCAGGATTATGACATCACTACAGGTCCCAGAGCAGGAAAAAAAATGGATGGAGGTGAAAACTACTTGTTATTGACCCAAATATCTTCATGAATTGTTGGGGTGGGGGGAATGCAGGTGGTATTGGTTATATCTGATAATCCCAGTTGTTTTTTACATGAAATATTCTGGTTTTGCCATTTTTGTCCCATAGTAAAAGTTTAACTTGAGGAATAATTGCTTTTCTCAGTACAAAGATTGATTTATTTCCTTAGACAGAGAGTTTTTACTTGTTCTGATATTTGGATCCTAAAGTCTTTTCCAGAGAAAATTTTAAAAAGACATATATAAGCAAGATATTAGGTGTGTGGTCAGTGGGTCACATACCCGATGGAAGCCAGTACCATCTAAAAGGTGCCCTATGCAATCAAGAGGTCAATACAAGTGAAATCCCCACATAAATGATTTGACTCGTTTCACTTGGTTTCCATAGGCTATGCACAGTCCAAGAAACATCTCCTGCAAATGGTTCAAAAATACAGATAATATTAGAGCAAGCATATATGACAGGGGGTCTCAAAATCACCATGAGGGCCGCACGAGGACTAGTAAGTTAGCCAAGGGCTGCACCACTGAAACATTTTCATATAACAATATTGTAAATATAGGTAACAATACTGTCGTTGCAGGCTGCAGGAAATAGCTTTGGGGCCACATGCGTCCCACAGCCACATGTCTGAAACCCCTGATATATGGTATGGTGATTGCTACATTTTACTCATAATAAAAACAAGCAATTAGAACTGCGGTCCTGAGGAAAGAAAAGGGTGTGGCTCTGTAGGATCCAAAGGGATAGTAAAAATGAAGATAAAGGGTAGAACAGTCTATCAAGCAGATCTTTCACAAAAATGGAGATTCCAAGGGATTAAAAACATTCTCACTGTTCGGTTTAGACATATATTTTATATATATATAAGCATATATACTCAAATATACATACAGTTCTAGATCTATATAAAGTTCTTATATGTACTTGACATTTTTATGGATTTCAGCTTTATATGTTAAACATAAACATGTGACAGTACAGTAGCTATTGGTCCACACTGAAGCAATGTGGATACCTTAAGGTATGTGCAGGATGCTTTGAACCTCAGGAAGACAAAATGCCTCCCAGAATGCCCCCAGCATGGAAAGTGCAGCTCTTTTGCCATCTGTTGAACAGGTACAATAAGGGTTCACTTCCTTGGCTGGCCAGCTCTGTTGGCTGGACTAAGAGGAGAAGGATTTCACAGTTTTTCCTTTGTTCCTCCCTCTCCGCTCTGTTACCAGGTTTACCTATTACCTTGGGTTGAACTCATTTAATAGGATTATTTCCCTGAAGCTGGGGGAGAAGGTTGTAAATTTGTTAATGTACTGCTTGTGTCACTTCTGTTTTCCTGCAGAGATTTACTTTTCCCTTTTGCATGTCCCCTTCCAATGACGCTACCCTGCAGAACCTAAGTTTCCAAGATTCAGAAAATCAACCACCCACACTCTCAGATTAACTGAACAGACCAGGCCAGTCAGCATGCTCAAGCTGATCTTTATGCCCCTGGATTCAGCAGGCTGGGTTAAACAGCACTTTTAAACTAACCTCCTTATATGCCACAGATTCAACACATCCCTTTCTCCACTTTTCACATTATCATTATTCTGGCAGTAGTCCCCTTTGTCAGCAGACGTCACAGGAATTTTGGCCATTACAGGGATCTTTGGCTTAGGGAAGAGTAGTATTGCTGCAGAGCAAAATAGGGAAGAACACAAGAGTAAACAAAGTTCAGAGAGTCTAGCAAACATCTTGATTACAAAAGTTCATTTATTGCCAGAAATATAAAGTAATATCCATACAAGGAATACCAATAAACAAAATGGTTGCAATATTATATAGTTTCAGTTAGGATATTGGGGAAATTTAGGCCAAATTTCATTACAAAAGTCAGGTTTACAAAGTTATACCTGGAATGCAAGAGAGAAAAAGAGAGAGGTCAAATTAGGTCTGAGGGAGAAAAAGTGGGCTTAATCAGAGAGAGAGGGAGTCAGTGTCTCACTACTCAGCAAAGCTTGAACCAGTCACCGATTCCAAAGAGACTGGGTGTTCAGCTTAGCATCTGGGGTACTTGAGATAGGCAAAACCCCCAACACAATCAGTCAGGAAAAGGTGAAATCCCAGTGGAACTGATACAGCTTTTTGGGTCTAAGCATCAGAACAGTGTTTTGAACTCAGGAAGGGGTTTTGTAGGGAAGAGTCAATAGCTCAATAGAGAACACTAGATTTATTTATGAGTAAACAATGACTCAACGACGTATACTAGAGTAGTTTTGTTTAGGCTGCACAATAGGAACTGATCATTCCTGGCTATGGACAATGTTATTTTGAGAGGCTGTGTTCACACAAGGCTTTTAATTCAAAATAACAACCATTGTTTTGAATTAAAAATTGACATGTCCAGATGACGTTTCCTTATTTCAAAATAAGAAAAATCATTTCAATACAATAAAACCCTGTTATATATCAAAATGAGGGTTATTTTGAAACTGTGGTTTCAAAATAACCACGTCTGGCTCTGTTATATCAATATGCCCCACAGATCAATATAACATTGACCTTCCTCCCAGGGTGCATGGCACCCTGGGAAGAAGTCCCAGCTCCCCTCAGCACCATGGCCAGGGAGCTGATCAGCATCCTGGCCAGGGTGCTGAGGGGAGGTGGAGGGGGGCACAGGAGGGCAGCGGGTCTGAGCCTGCTTACTCCACTGCTGTGGGAACCCAGCAGCCAAGGAGGACCACGGGTACCCAGCCCACTTTCCTCACTGTCGAAATAAGCCTCTACGTGTAAACATAGCCTCTAGGTGGGAATGTGAAGACCACTGAGAAACTGAAGCAGTCAAACAGCTACTTCAGCAAATTTTGGAATCTAAAGACTTAGTTCAACAAGCAAAGGTATACATGATAATAGCCTCTCTTGATAAGGAAACAGTTATTCTCAGTGTGAATGATCAATTTCATACAGGAGACTAGTCAGCTAATAAAGGGCTCTTTAAAGATACATTTTGAAGCTTCAGCTGTGTATTATAACCTCTTTTGCCAGTGAGGCAGTTGCCTGTTAATGAGCTTCAAAAAAATCCATGAGGGACATGAAAATCAAATCAGTGTTGAGAAAAATATCTATAGCAGCTGCTTTTGTTCCCAGTGAATCCCTTGATATGACAATATCCGTGGCTTAAATGGTTGCTCTGAACACATTGTCTCAGACAGCTATGGCTCTGCATCTGGAAGAAAAAGTAGACAAGCCAAGTAGCACCTATGAGCAGGTTGTGGGGCAGGGTATTAAATGATGTACAGGGAAAGCCAAAACATATATATGATCTTAGAAAGTAAGTAAAAAAAATCAGAACTTCCTATAGACAGTCACTGGGACTACAATCCAGGAGAATTTTTGATTATAGAGGAAAGGACCTGTGCCAGAAAAAAAGGGCAAGGTGAGGAGGGTATGCAAGATTGAAGTACATCTCCAGTTCATCAGTCAATGAAAATCAGGCCAACTGTGACTTCCATAGTTCCATTTCCTCAACAAGGATGAGGAGTAAGCAGGGAGGACACGATCCCTCTTTCTAGAAAAGTGTGACCACAGGCAACTGTGTTTAATATATATATATAATATATATATATCTCCAGAATAAAACAAAAGAATCCATGATTATGCTCCCAGAGTTTTACCGATTATTTACATTCATCAGCAAAATAGGCAGTTCAGTCAACTCATTCTTCATGCCAAAGCAGCTGCTTATAAACAAACATTGACAACCCTTTACCCTGCTCTATATACCTCAGTAGTTTTTCAAAAGCCGGGTAAGACAAATAGGCCCTTCAGTATGCCCTGAAAATTCCAAATTCAGGCTGTATTAGATGAGGAGGTAAATAAGAACATCCAGAAGCCTGGCGGCTTTCAAGAGATTGTCCTGCCCACTCTCTATTTTTTCAACTGGTGTTCAAGAAGGGATCTAGCATGAATGGTTCAGCTGATTATAACTGTGACAGCATTTCACGAGGGGAAAGGTGGTCTGTTATTTAGGGGTCTCCCACATAATTTAAAGTTTATTAAGTCAAAACCTCAGATTGCCATATGAACAATACAAGCTTTAACCAAATAATTTAATGTACATTCAGATGAATTATGGGACTGGATGGCTCATGGAATGGTTCTTTGATAAAATACATTTATTTTATTCACAGTTCTAGGTTAGTGGTATCTGAGGATTGTTACTAGAGTTCTGAGAAGGATGGAAGTTCTGTTCCTAAAGGATTTCAAAATTTGCCTTAATTCAGAATCAGAGCAGATCTAACAAGGACTCTTGTGGCATTTTTAAAGACTAATGAATTTATTTATCACACAAGCTTTTGTGGAAGAGATCCCATTTCATCAGACACTTGCACAGAAAAAAAAGAGGGATAAATGGGATAAAAGAGGAACACTTAAGTCATTGCATTTATATCCTTCCAACCTCTACTGAATTTTTTCTGCCATTTGCAAGCATCTGACAATGTGTTGTCTCTCCTATGAAAGCTCATGCAATAAATAAATTTGTTTAATATTTAAAAGTCCCACAAGACTCTTTTGCTGAACTAGACTGACATGGCCATGCCTTTTGAACTAGAGTGAACACTGAATTTCTTAAATTCATTCTTTAAAAATATTTTTACTTTGTATCCTAATATTTAGAAAAAGCTATTTCAAAACAGAAAAAAATAAAAATATTTCAATCTAAAAATGATGAGATGGGATGTTTCAAACTCATTGCAACCTTTTCCCCCAATTTTCTTCTGAAATTAAATCTGGCATAAGGTACCAAATTTCTGTTTCTACAGAATTGAATATTCAGGTAGAATATAGTTTTCTCATTTCTTCCAACAAGCTCTAGCTGTTAATGTACCAACTCTTGGCTGTTCAGTGTAAGAGACAAATTCAGTAATAATCTTCAGTGTCCATATCACTGTCAGTCTTGTTAGTAAGAGCACTAACTACTCGCTGTAGACCCTATTGGTCTCTGCATTAAAAGTTCCCTGGTGCCTCTTGATGTAATACTGTTTCAAATCACAAACCAATACTTTAAAAATACAAATTATGGATAACATGCCAGCATGTTTATCTAAATCATATCAGTTCAAACTATATCTCTGACATTTGGGAAGGGAGGTGTTCAAATGGAAGCGTATTGATTTTGAGTAGCATTGTGATATTTTATATTTTAAATGTTCCATTATAAATCTAAATTTTAAAACATGCATGATGAGCTTCTTTAAGCAACACTTGTTGTGCCACTTATGAATATGTAGTCCTTGATCAATTTATTTATGCCAATGTGTAGTATATTTAAAATAACATAACTATTTTAATGAATTTTTCTCACCTATTTTATGAAAAAAACCACATACATAGTTGGGAAAACTAATTAAGGAAAATAATGGAACTGATCCTACATATGGTCATGTCAAATGAACAAAGAAAACAAACTTAAAAAAAATCCCCTCTAATCCCAAGCACTATTTGTGAGAAAAGTAGGGGAAATAATATACTGTAATTTTTAAATTGATCATCTCACATGTAACTTTTCAATGTTTCTGTTTTCATAAGCATGGAGATACAAACATTTTTTTTCTCCTCCAAAGCTTAAAATCATTAAAGTCAGTAAAGTAAGATTATTATAATTTTAATTTATGATTTTAAGGGCATTGCATAAAGAGTATATGTCTTATGTCATAAAGGTTAAGATAAAATGCTATAATTAGTTCCTTTTAGTTCATAATTTGTATCATCCAAATGTAATCCTCAGAAAATAAAATGTAATTTTTAGAGAAATATTTCAACTCTGATCTCAAAAAGAGAGGTTATGCAGTGAAATTTTCATTATTAAAATTTCTCTCCTTGTTCTTTATATATCAGATATGTAAAATATTTTACATGTTCTTTTATGTAAAATAAGAAGCTAACATTTTGGCAAGACCCTATCACTTTTTTTTTTTAACCATTCTAACTGAATTCTACCTCTGTATCTTTCTCTCATTTACTTGTCTTATACATGTTTCCCAGGATAGCCCACTGGTCTTACAGTCTGACAGGAATGTAACAGTGAATGCAAGAAATCACATGGGACAGTTAACTGGACAACTGACTGTAGGTGAGTGGTTTTCTCTAAAAAAAAAAAAAAAGATTATATATGTTCTTTTATTTTTATGAAAAATGTCTTTATGTAAAAGAAAATATTAGTGAATGTCTGTGTAAAATATTTCTTGCAAAAGCTCTGATAATTATGGGGCCTGATTCAACACTCATTGAAATCAATGGAAAGTAGAGCCAGTATGAAAGTGAGAGAATGGCTTTTTCATTAAACAATTTTTTTTCATTTATTTTTGTGTTTTATCAAAAAGAACAAATATTTCAGCAGATAGTTTTGAACAAAATGAACTTTTTTCACTTCTTTCAATGTTTTTTTTATGGAAAGTAATCTATTGTCTAACTAAAAGACTGCTATAATTTCCATGAGCCTTTGTCTGGGCCTGCTGTCTCTGATCCCGAATTAAGTCTTGCACAGACCATACTGCAGAATTGTAGCAACAGACTGTGCACAGTCTAAACCAATTTGAAACTCTTTCCCAGGTGGCAAAATGCTGTCCCTGTGTGTTGTCAGTACATCACCGTAATGTAATGAGGAACATACTTCCCGTTATTAATCAAAATATATTTGATATATATTTGTTATAATTGAAATCTGAAGCATAAGAACTAAAAATTCAAAATTAAATTAAAATTCAAGGTGGTCCAATGTTGTATGCTTCCCTGTTGTATGCTTTCTCTTGATTTATTTTACTTTATCCTGCTTTTTTTTGCCTACTATTTTCTAATATTTACTATTACCTAAGTATGATTTACTGTAAATTTTAGTATATTTCTATTACTAATAAGGCTGCATATTTTGGTGGCTAGCACAGGACTGAAGGCATTCATGGCTTTCTTAAGAGTATTATTGATTAAGGTCTATGCTGAAATATGTTTAAAATAATTAGGAGTCCTACACTGAGGATCCATTAAAATGAAAGTAAATTGCTACTGGATGGTAAACCAAAAGTGTATTCCTGCTGCAGTGAAAACTGTGCGTGTGTGTGCGTGCATGCGTGCATGCGTGCGTGTGTGTGTGTGTGTGTTCACTGCACCTTTTCATTGGTTTTTACAACAATCCCATGACTTTTTGATATTGTTGCTTTGGAAAATCTCTTCATCTTAATAATTACAAATTTTGCTCTACAGAGGGAAAAATAAAGCAAAAAAACCATGATTAGTAATTACTATATGCTATTAATGTTATTTATAATTTCAAAGCTTGCTCTACTATATAGGATGATATAGTAAGAAGTTTTTCATGGAAGTGATATTTCTGTCTACGGTTTATGTGATTGATATTATCATAAAATATTTTTGTCATTTTGTCACTGTAGTAAAGTTTTTTGATAATAGAATTTTATGTTGCATGAGAAAAGGACTTAAAAAGGAATTTTTAAGATAAAGAATTCTTCTGTCTCATGTTTTGAGACCTAAGATGTATTCAGCCTGAAAGCTCAACATACTAGATATCCTACAGGAAATGGATATGTACAAATAACTTTAGTCATATTATTTATGAATTCATGAAGAAATGACACAAACTAATGAGTAATCTTAAACTGCTCAGATTGTTTTATTTATAGCTTTATAGGCATTTTTACTAGAGGTCAATAATTTTTCAAAAAGCTTTTTTTCTCCTCTGATTGGAAAACACCACTTGTTTAAAACTAGACCTTTGTAGAAATGTTACCTGTTTGAACAAAACAGGTTCTCATTTCCGAAATGGAACTTAGAGGGTGGGGGAAAAAAAAAAGAACAGCCAAGAATAATCAATAGTTCAGTAGTTATAGTGTTGTCTTCCAAGTGGAAGAATGAGACTGAGTCTCTAATTGACCTGATTCAGAGCAGGAGCTTGAATCTAGTTCACCCACATGAGATAAGTGTTCTAACCACCAAATTAGTCAGTCAGTCAGTCAGTCAGTCACTGTGTCTCTTAGTGTCCCCTGCTCTATTTTACATTTTATAACTAATTATCTATTCATCAGAACAGAGATAAACTTTTTCATTCATTTTTTTCATGGAAAATTCTAAAAACTTCTAAATTTTAATCAATTTCGGGACAAAAACCTGCTTTTAAATAAAACACATTTTTAAAAATAATCTGAATTCTTGTTTTCTGTTCAGCATCTTTCTACAAATTTGTATTCCTCAGCTTTATTACACATAAAAGCAAAATTCTGGCTCTTCTCCATTTAACTGAAAATAAAGTATATGTTATGTTTCATGGAGAAGCTTTACATTCCAGAAAAAACTATTAAGCTAACATTTAATAGGTGAAAAATAACTTTTCAGAAATATAGCCGTCTTTCTTCTTTCCACGCAAAAACATATATATGTAAGTCCTAACAATTTGATATTAGGAAGGGCATTGCTTATCCTTTTTTCTTAGATGAATGGTATTATAAAATATCTGCATTTAATAAGTAAAATCCTGAGCTAGTAATTGAGCACATTTAGTGCAGTATATTATATTTACAACAAATAAATAAATGTTGCAGGTGTAGTTATAACCTATTCAGATGATAAGGCTTTCTCTTATAAAGTTATGGTACCAGGTATCTTGGTTTACTCAACTTAATTGCATCATTTTTATGTCCTTTACAAAACTTCAGCATGTTTGTTGACCAATGGTGATGCTACAGGAGATAGTGGAAACTGAATGTAATAAATTATTAGAAATATCTTTCAGCAGTGGATATTGTTTTAGTTTTTACAAGAAATGAGATTAAACATATCTTGGAATGTAAAGCAGCCATTAGTAAATTATCTCCTTCTTTGGATAATTCTACTGAATACCTTAACATTTGCACTAGCCATTTGGTGTCCAAGTTTGTGAATTTGAAGGAAAAATAAAACACAAAATTTATTTTAAATAGCACAAAACAAATAACAATAATAATAAATAAATTGCCTACCAGTTATTCCCCATTGTATTATAAGAAAATATAGACAAAAACTACAAGATACAGACAAAACATGGAAGTTTGGGGCTGTCAGTAAGAAAGGGTAATAAGGAGAAATGTTTTAATTTTTAGCTGTACTTCAACATACTAGAACTTCTCCATCTTGCAAAGAAATTGGTATACAGTGGAAATGGTTTGGTATAGTTTGGTATATAGTTACAAAAGAAACTTACATGTTCTACTGTTAGTGAAGTTCCAAAGGGGTAGCTGTGTTAATCTAGTTCAGCAAAACAAACAAGGACTCTTGTGTCACTTTTAAAGACTGATAAATGTATTTATCTTTGTTTGTGAACACCAGCAGAAGGAAGAATATGGGATTGTATGTTGAGTCTGTGCTACAGCCTTGGGTCTCAAATCTTTAGCCTTCCATAGAATTCTAACATAATAAATGTTTTTAATAGGAATTTGGTATCTGTGTCTTGAAGTAAAGCTTTAATACTTGCATTTTTTTTTAAATACCTGCCGCTCAATATGCTCCAAGAATAGATATTAGCCTGGAGTACTCAGGCATGGAACAGAAAAGCTTTTTTGGTAAAAATAAGATTCAAACTTTCATTAATAGGTGAAAATTAAAGAGTCTGTCCCTACTGACATGAATACGAATGGTTGTAACTGAAACTGCCTACCATTGTGAAAGACCTATGATTCTATCTAATGTTAGACCATAAAGCATCACATGTTGTTTCTGTAGAAGTGGAAGACTGAATTTTTTTTTCAGCTACTTCCTGTATTACAGCTATACTATTTCTGAATATCATTCCCAAAAGGCATGCTACAGCTTATAATCAGTTAAAAGACCTCTCTTCCTACAGTATATCTGTTTCATCTGATGCCTGGGAAAGATTGGAGGACCTTTTCAGGAAGAACTGAAAAAGATAAGGGACATTTGGAGTACCTGGGGGGTCTTTTTTTTTTTGGACAGATACTTATATTCATTAACCAGTAATTAATTCCTATAAAAGCCTGGTATCATTGTCCTTTAATTCTGGGGATCAAGCTGTGCTGCCACTATCACATACATTTTTTAATAGTCTGCTACTTTATATATTAAAGATTCTTCAGATAGGTCTACAATTGCTTTCTTTGTGAATTCTAACTTTGATGACTTCCTCCTTTTTGCCTTCTCACCGTTGCTTCAGACCTGTAGAAAATACACTTGTTGTTTGACAGTGTTATTGACAGATCCACCGTCTGCACCGATTATTTTAAAAAGCCATGGCAAACAAATGGGTGTGCAAAGGTAACCAGACTTGCTAGCAGATACAGATGAGAAGATATTAAACTGATAAGTGTTTCGTCTTTTAGTACTTGTGAGTGACCTTTGCTTCTAGCAGATTTATTAGTAAAACTTTCTGCTTCAGCTGATACTGTTGAAAGGTGGGAGTTTTGTGACACTGATTACAGTTCCAGAAGTTGATCTGTTATTCTAGTTAGTGACATCATTTCTGGCCAATGCACAATATTGAAAAAAAGAGAGAGAGATACCTGATCTGTTTAGACACATTGTATTTGAGTTGAATATTATAAATACTGCAAGAGCCCTAAAGAAAACATGTGTTGTTGTTTTAGTCATTAATTTGAACACCTGTGAGCTGTTTAATAGGTCTACAGCTGGTGCAGATTAAATCAAGAGAGTGGAAGATTGCTAATTATAAGTGTCATCTATGTTTTGTCCCATTTATCTTTTTCTTTCTAGTTTTCGGTGAAATCAATTAAGAGCGAGCAGCCTGATGTTTTTCAAAAATGCTGAGAATGAAGAGCTTTTATTATTGTTGTTAATATAAACTGTAAATTCTTTTTTGGTTTTAACAAGGATTTAGATAGATAGATAGATAGATAGATAGATAGATAGATAGATAGATAGATAGATAGATAGATAGATAGATAGATAGATAGATAGATAGATATGGTTTATTTGTATTTCAAATTTGTGCTCTGTTTCTGGGTGACACCCCAGACAGGATGGTAGAAATACTAACCCAGCTTAATGGCCCATCAAGAGAACTCAACAGTCCTATTAATCCAGTGAAAGAATCTATAGCTTATACCTTATGAGTCACCCAGATGTGCAAGACCATACCCAAGGAAGAGAACTCTGAAGCTTTGCTTGTCATGCGTTGTGTGGCTGTATTTGGGGAAAGCCACATAGCAAAGGGACAGACAAGACAGCTGCACCCTTCATATCTTGCCTTCATTCATGCATGCTTCCTTTGAATCAGCTCATCTAAAATGATTCTGTGAAAAAAAATAGTGAGACCTATCCAGGCAGTGGATGTATCCAGAGAAAGTGTATAAGCGTGCAAACTCCACAGTTTTATTGAGGATCAGATATGTATGAATATTGAAGTCATTGTTTATATCTGATTGTTTTGATAAGGTGGGGTTTTTTTCCCTATCCTTTACAATAAATGATTAGTTTTTGTTACTGAAGAATTGGCTTGCAGTCTGGCATTTTGGGTAAGATCCAAACTGACATTGATCTGGCAATGTAGCTGGCCCTTGGGGATCAGAAGAACATTTTTGGTAAAGGGAATAGAGTTTAAATAATATCTCTCATTACTGGGCCTAGTGCTTATTGGGGGCCAATTGCCATAAAGACGGCAGTGTAACTTCTTGTTTTAGCTCCATGATAATCATGTGGGGAATCAGAGGCATTGTTTGTAACTGATTGGTGACTTGAATGTATTAGCCATCAGTTTGGAGAGAATCTGCTCTCCTTTTGAAGCTTCCTTCATGGTGGCATTTTCAGGTGTGTTACCACAGAGACAAACAGGTCACACCTTGCACTACATATTTCTTCATGCCCAAATAGGTGTAAAATGTCAAATCACAGTATTTACAACCAGAATTGTACACCCAAAGAAAGAGCCACGCTGTGGATAATTTGGACATAGATAAAACTGAACCCTGACCTTGATAATGAAACTGTTGCACTGGTCAGACTTCAGGAGCATGAAGTCTCTTCATCTGAGATATTTGGAAATGTATCCATGATGGATTAGGAAATCGAATATTAATCTAGCTACCACTTGATATTTTAAAGAAAAGAAAAAGTAAGTTTTGATCACTGGTGGAGATGGAAGACCCTGCATAAAACTGTTAATAAATGAGGTACTCAGTTCCATGAGAGACTAAAGATGACAAAATGTGTTTAGTAGAGGTGGGTAATAAAGTACATCATGGTGACATTTTTGGAATACATCCCAATCTGCAAAGAATGAAAGAGTAAAGTATAAAAATAGCTACTGATAGTACTGGAGAATTCAATGTTTATATTTTAAATATAAAGTCATGGTTTTGAATTGCTATGATAAAAATGCTGTGTCATTTGTCAGTGTGCAGTGTTAGTTGCCTTAATGCTAACACTCTGAATAATTACTACAGGAGAAAGTCACAGGAACATCAGCTTTCTGTGTTGGTATCACTATGGATTGTGTTAAACAGCCAGGCAAATTGCAGAATGTGAAGTGTATGTTTTGTTTGTACATGTTACTAAAAAGATACAGTACTTATTTTTTTGGACAGCCTTCATTTTATGAAATGAAATCCTGACTCTAGTTCAAGAGTCCCTTTACGGACTTTACAATACGGCAAAGATTCCTATAGGGTCAATGAATGAGTTGCATAGACCAGTAGGACATGTGCAGAATAGTAATTACATTGATATTCATGACAGAAATAATACATTTTTTATTATTTAGTCATTACATAGGTAATGTTGAAAGATGCATTTTGTTCTAGGCCATTTTTTTAAAGGAGTGCCTGATTAGGAGCTTAACTTCATATTTAGGCACCTATACCAGTGGCTTAATTTCTAAAAACACTGAACATTTAGCTATTCCTATTGTTTTCAGTGTGAACAGCTGAATGCTCATTACTTTTGAAAAATACGCTCCTTGTTTAGCTGTCTGACTGAGCATTGGAACTGAACCTTTATGCATTCATTTTTTAGAATCTTGGAAGTAGGTTGTATTTCTAAATCTCTTCTGCCATTATTTAAAACAAATAAGCATAAGCAATCTTTTGATCTAAATGTTTTCATGTTTAACTTCTGACCAGAAGTTAAAAGGATTTTCAAAAAGTTTTAAACAGTTCAGATTTCAAAATTTAAAGTTTCTCGAAGGGAAGTACCAAAGGATAGTGTGTACATTAATTTTTGAAATCATGACAAAATGTTCAAAGTTCAAAAGGCAAAAATTTTCACTGATTAGCAGTTTGATAAAAAGTTGTTACATTAAAAGGTTAAATTAAAGAAAATGAAAAAATTCTGTTTAAGTTAAAAATTTAAACGTGAAAAAGTTGAGAAATTATCATTCAAGATATACGCACATCCTTAATGCTACACTTTCCCTCCAGTTACACACAATTTCAAAAATTGTTATTGTCTTCATACAATCTTTATTAGCTTGCCAAGTACTCCCACCTAACCCTATATAAATAAATGAACCCTGTGGGTTTGTCTACACAGGAATTTTATGTTCAGCATGATTGTGTGTGAACTTGCACAGTACTAGCTACTCTGCATTAACTCCCCATGAGAATGCCCTTTCTAACCACTAAAAGTGCTTTTTGCTTAGTGCACTTTACAGTGTTTTATCTGAAGTGTGCAAAGACATTTTCAGTGTGTGTCCATTCTGTTGGGATTCCTTCCAAGCCATCTTCCCACTTGGCTCTCCATGTATCAGTTTGACTCTGCCTTCATTGCTGAGCTATTTTTATTTGATATATATCAATACTATGCATAGGTGACAAGTTCCAAAGGGGTAGTCATGTTAGCCTAGTTCAGCAAAACAAACAAGCACTTTTTAAGACTAACATTTATTTATCACATGAGCTTTCATGGGAGAAAGTCCCACTTCCTCAGATGCTTTGAAGGTGAGTTCCCCATCTTCAAAGCAACAGATGAAGGGGGACTTTCTCCACCAAAAAGCTCATGCAATAAATAAATTTGTTAGTCTCTAAAAGTGCCACAGGATTCCTTGCTTATTGTGCTAAGGTGGTCAGACAAAAACACAGGAGGGGTGGATGCAGGGTATATCAGAGCTCCAAAGTTACACAGAAACCCTTTCCATTTATATATTGTAACCCCTCTGGGGTTTTAAGGACCATGGTTCCTTTAAATTTTTGCCCTGTGGGAGAGGGTTTGTGGAGCTGAGGAGGGGGGCTGGAGCTGCAGCGAGAGGCCTGGGAAGAAAGCAGAGGGAGAGGCCTTGCCTGAAGCCAGGGAAGACAGAGCGGCTGACCTGGGATGCCAGGCCAGCACCCACAGAAGGACACTGTGCTGGGGAGAGTCGCCCAAGGACAGAGCAGCATCCAGTGACTGGCCATCTGGAGCCGTGGGGCCGTGAGTACAGCACCTGGGGCTCAGGGGGGAGGTTGTAGTTAGTTAAGTGGTGAGGGTGTCACCCTGGGTTCGCAGAGAGCGGCAGAAGAGGCATCAGAGGGTTTTCTTTTGTGGGGAAAGTGCTGGCACTGAAGACTAGGAGTTGCTGGACTGAACTCTGGACTGGAGCTGTGCTGAGACTCCTGAACTCATGGTGCAGAAGCAGAGCTCACGTCTGCCTCCAGCGTGCTCTATTGTTGGGCCTTGCAGGGCCCTGTGTTAGCTCTTACTCTGTGTTATTGCTGCCCCATCTCCCCAGTTGGTTTCCCCTTTGCACCTCTGTAAATAAACCTTCCCCATTCCCATAATTCCTGTGCTATCCCAGTGTGTGTGTGGTCACTCTGGGGGTTTGGAACAGGTGCCCCTGGGGGAAAGGGGCTCTCCTTGCTGTGTTCCCGTGCACACCCTTTCTCTGGTCAGAGCTGCCTGCAAGGCAGACTCAATCTGGCCACGTGGGTGTTACAATATATTACACATTTAAGTAAATTTAAGAACGTTGCCTGACACATTTTGGCTTGGCTTGGTTACTACTTTTCAGGAACCAACCCCCATGCAACATGTGGAGTCCATGGTGTGACTTCCTCTTTGCCTCATCTCTAAGCTCTTCAGTTATGTCCCTTCTTATCTAATTCTGGTAAATAGTTCCCTGAGTAATGTTCCTCTTATCTTATTTGGCTCAGACATTCTGTTTTCTTAGCCTACTGATTTATCTTATTTAGCACAAGCAGTCTGTTATCAACCTGATGATTCATTTACTTCTATCTTCCAAGAAATGAGGCCTCTTTCCATGTGTTAATTATTCATGTCAGGCCAGACTTCAGCTACATTCCCATGCTTCAGTCTTTCTTTTTATATTAGAATTCATTTCATTTGCACTATATTCCTGTTTTGCTATGCTTTCCTTTTCAAGTTTATTTATGCTGCAATACATTCCCAAGGCAGCAGTAGTTTTAATTAGTTGGACCACCATTAAAATTAGTCTTAAATTATGAATACAAGGAGGTGAAAGCTCATCATGTCTGATACAGCTTACTAGAGTGCCTAAGCACTGAAGATGGGATGGAGATTAAGGATAATCTAGGCATGACCAAATGTCTAAATAAATAATTTACCTCCTTTTTAATGAGGCTAATGAAAAGCTTGGGGGTAGTGGCAGAGTAGCTAATGGGAAGGAGGCTATGGAGGTAGAAATTACCACATCAAAGGTAGAAGTCAAACTCGAACTGCATTGGACTAAACTGGTGGACCCTGATAATCTCCATCCAAAAATATTTTAAAAATTGGCATATGACATTGAAAACCTGTTAGCAAGGATGTTTAATAAATCTGTAAACCCAAGGGTTTTGAGTCTCTTCCTGTACAATGTTGTTCCCAATATCCATTTGCTCAACTATTAACTGGGCAATAGGCACCAATTACTTTATTTTCCTTTCTACCAAATCAATGGTGTTAATGGACAAGGAAGGTATGGATGCAAAGAGATTGGTCACCATGGACTTCACTTGATTATTGTCTTTCATGGCCTCTGCTATATTCTTCTTATCCTGCACACATGGCCACAGAGCATGGCCCCCAGTCTGCATCAGAGATGTCAGCTTCAGACAGATCAGACTCCACTAGCGTGGTAGTGTTCCACCAAAAACGGTCATATCCCAGGGCACATGCCGTGTCTTTGAGATACTGTCCTCTTCATTCGCTCTCTAATGTCTAGATGGGCCCAATATCCCTCACTTGTGATGAGGTTCATTCATGCCACCATGCACCCACAGATCCTCCTGTACTTGATTTGTTTACACCAAGTTCTGATTATTTCATCTCCTCCTTGCACAGCCATGTTTACAATGGTTTAACACTCTTTATAGATCTTGTTCTCTATTATATCTATACTTGTTCACATATACCAATTAGAAATAGCAATCATAATTTGCACAAACTGAATTATTAATTTCATGTGGTTCCCAAGCTACATTTTGAGGACCTTAAAAGAAAGGAAGGTTATCTGAAACAGTTAGCATTAATTTGCCAAGGGCAAATCATGACTGACCAAACTGATTGCCTTCTTTGGTGAGATGATTGACTCTATGGAAGTGGGGAAAGCAGTCGCCATTATACTGTTACCTTAGATAAGTTAAGTTTTTGATAAGGACTCCCATAATATCAGCAAGTTAAAGTAGTATGGATTGGAAAATTTGTCTATAAAATAGTGTGATAAAATCAGGCCAGATGAGTACAAAAGTATATCAGGGTAGATATGTGAGCCCTAGACTGTTAAAGGCCCTTTCCCATGCAGGTAGAGGAGAGATAACTACACGTCAGTTAGAGGCACCCAGACCCAATTAAGGGTGACTCCAAGTCTGCCTCTGTGAGAGAAAGTTATGAAGGAGAGAGAGAGAGAAAGAAACTGCCAGAAGGGCTAAGACTTCCCCAGATTAGAAGGTAATTTTTCTCCTCAACCAGGGAACAGTGAAGAAAAATCCAGACCCCATTTTTCAAGAAGAACTGAAATGGCTCTGATGATCCCCCAGGCATTACCACAACCTCTGCATCCCATGAAGCAGCCACAACAAGGTACACCCCTGAGTTGTGGGTTACATAAACTAATTGGAACCACCTGCACTCATATTGGGTTGATGGGTACTCCACAGGCCTGCCCTGGACATGCTGAGAAAGGTGTGAAGCAGAAAAGGCAAAAGACTTGTCCAAGCTTGGACAGATTTATCTCAGGTTCCTACTGCCCAGAAGAGACATTTGGTATTTGGCAAGACCAAACAGGGGTTGCTTTGCCACAACTGGTGTCAGGGGGTGGGATTTACACCAATGTGGAGAACCAACCTGAAACAAGGTAAATTTGCCCCAAAATGGCTGATATTGTGAGATCTAGGCCATGGTGACCGAATAGAAGGCCAGACAGTTCCAAATGGCTGCCTAGCAAGAGTCAGTGACACTACACCAGGAAACAAACCACCTATTGATCAGCCAAGCAGCTCAGGACAAAGCCGCTTGTCAGGAAACAGTGAACCAGCTGAAAGCCCTGACTACCCTACCCTCTGGTAATGAGGGAAGGCATCTCCTGAAGCCAACAGTATCTGAAGAAAATGACAGTAGATGATGAAGTGGAAGCATGTCTGCTCACTTTCAAAAGAATAGTCCTGCGGACCCTGTCCCCAAGATAAATGGGTCAGCCTCTTTGCCTCATTACTGTATGGTGAGGCGTGGAAGGTCTACTATGATCTGACGGCTGAAGCAGCTTCAGATTATCCCCAGCTGAAGGAAGAAATCCTTTGGGGTCTAGTGTGATGATGGCTACAAGGGCCCAGAGGTTCCACAAGTGGTGGTAACAGGAGGGATGAACACCAGGGTCCCAGCTTTTTTATCTTATTCACCTACTGCAGAAGTGGCTGCCACCTAAAGTTCACAACACAGATAGGATTATCAAAATCCTTGTCCTAGATGGGTTCACGAGGGGAGCTGCTGCCAGATCTATGGGGGCAGGTTTATGAACTCTTCTCATATGATGACTTGGTTGCCCTTGTTGAGAGAAAGTTAGTGGCAAAGGAACCTTCTCAGACTGCTGAGGATGGAACTAGATGAAACTAGTTCCCAGTGGTAGTTGATGACAGAATCAGGAGCAATGGCCTCAATTTGCAGTAAGGGAGATATAGTTCGGATATTAGGAAAAGCTTTCTCATCATGAGAGTGGTGAAACATTGGAATGGGTTACTGAGGGAGTTGGTATAATCTCCATCCTTAGAGGTTTATGAAATGTGACTTGACAAAGTCTTGGCTGCAACAATTTAGTTGGGACAGGTCCTGCTTTGGGCATGGGGTTAGACTAGATGACCTGCTGAGTTCCCTTTCAACCCAATTTTTTTATGATTGTATTACCTTCACTGATACTCTGTTTCTATCCATATTAATCTGTGTTGACATTCAGTGTCATAGTCATTTATTCACACTTTACCCTTGCTGGAAAGAGCTGAAGCTGAGCCCTGTTGATCTGTGCATCTACTTCTGATCCTTATTTCTCTTAATGCCTTATTTCTTTTTATGGATTCTAAATTCATCTTTAAATACTTATGGAACACTTCTCTGATATTTGGGGAAGGGAGACACTACTTGTTAGGTGGTTAGATGCTGATCAGGAAACAGGGGTCTCGTTGCCCTTCCTATTCTAAAACCCACTACATTTATTCAAAAATACGAGCAATCTAACCACTAAGATTTAGATTCATTTGCATTCTTTCCCTGGTCCAGTGAATATTTAATTATTTATATAGTGTAGCTTGTCTGCAACAGGAGTGATTCTATTCAGAGAGGGAGTATGTGGGATTAAATCTCTGCTCCACAAAAGCAGAGACAGGAGTTGAATCTAGATCCCCCACATTCTAGATAAGTACTAGAAGGACAGGCTAAAATTGAAATGGATATCGACATCCCATAAGTAGTGGTAATTTGTACAGGGCCTAATCAGTTTGGTGGCCTCTGAGAACGCGAGACAGATCAGGCCCTGTAGGTAGCATAGAAAAGTTCCTCTTAACTCAACTTTCAAATGCTTGTTGATTTCAAAGTAGTATCTAGACAGCTAAGATCATATTTGCTAGCAAACTATGATATATAATCCAGCTGAGTTATCTACAAGATTTACTATATACTGTTAAAGACATAGCTAGCTTTTGCAGCCTGTCAGTTGAACTGGCATGAAGGTGCGTTCTCCAGCTCTGTTTAACTGTTGCAATGACTATTTTCTTAAGATAGAACTTTTTTTAAGCGCTATTATGATCCTGTCAGTGTTAAGATTTTTATTGCGAGGTAGAGAGTGCTCTCAATGGCCAGCCATCAAGCCTCTCTCCATAACGTTCCTCAGAATGTTTCACTTGGGAAAGTAACATTGAACACAGTAAGACTATTTGATATATCTGATAGGTAATATGCCTTTAGTTATCTTTTTGGACAAATCTGATGTAGGCCCATCAGTATGTGACACGTGGTTTTTGTGAAATAAACAAGGAATCTGGTGGCACTTAGATTCCATGTTAATTTTGCTGAACTAGACTAACAGGGCTATCCCTTGAAACTTGGCAACATGCTTTTGTGAAGATTTAAATGTCTAACTAGAACACAAGTTATGTCCCTTTTCATCATTCAGTGTGCAATCTGATGTCACTTTCATGATTTCTTGCAATTATCATCTTCATGCAAACATTTTGGCCATACAAGTTTGAGCTATTTGTTGAATAACTGCAGACTCAGTCAAATCTCTAACATACTTCTCCAAATGAAGTTGTAGGAGCCCCTCTAGCAATATTGTTTTTGACCAACTTTGCATTACTTCATATTCTGTCCCATGTTCTGTTCTCTCCCAAAACCTTGAGGCATCTGCTAAAATAGCCATTCAGAAGTAAAAATAGTCTGTATATAAACTCTGTTCATGGTCCTTTTGAGATAGTGTTCTTGTTAATAATTAATCATTCAGTAATACAACACCAATGCAGTGTAGCAGTTAATGAAATAATATTAAATAACTGAATACATCTGCATAAAAGTTTTTCCCTTCACATCAACTGAAGGTTGTAGGATCACATAATAAGTTAAGGTGTCTCAGTGTAACTGCTGTCAAACAGTTAATTTAATTAGGTCTATGTCCATTAGATCTTATAACATTTTGGTATAGTTTACCTCGAAAATTTTCACTTCACTTTGCCTTCTCATTATACTGATTGTTATCACATTCAATAAAACATTTAAATATAAAACAAAACATCTTGTTATATTATTATATAGAGATATTTCTTTTCAATTTAAATAATCATCCTTGTTTAAATTGTTTGCACCACTCTTTGTGGCCTGTTCAGCTTGGCAATAATGCCTTTTTAAACAGAAAAGGTTTATTACAGAATGTTTGTAGTAAATTTTTATGTTCTATTTTCTTTTTTTTTTTTTTTTTTTTAGATTTTAATTAATCTTTTTTATACCGGATGTATGTCAATCAATATATTTGTTGGTCTTTAAGTGCCACAGGACTCCTTGTTTGTTTCACTATGCAGCAGTGTCAATATACCTGACAATATCTACTGTGTTTCTCTTATAAACATCTAGTATAAAGCATATAAAAGAAAAAAGTAAAACAGTAAGTTGCTTCATAATTTAGTAAGATCATGTGGTTAATTTAGTTAGCTGCCTGTTGCTCTCACTCATTCTAGATATCCTTTGTGAAACACAGAAACATGTCCTGCTGTTTAACATATCTGAGTTCAATGCCCTTCCGTTAGAGTTTTGGGCTTGTAGACATATATGTGCATATCATTAAGATGCCAATTATCAAATCTTAAATTTTCTGTGTGGTCATTAAAATGGAGGTGGTCTCTGCAATAATAAATACTAAGGTCACTATCCTGTGTTGCTGTCTACAAACAAGTTTGAGATCCTGTGCTGTGCCAACCTCACCATCATATATTAAGTATTTAGAAGGGAGGGTTCTTTGTTATTGTTTTTAATTGCTTATCTCTAGTTAAAATAATTTCATTACTGTGTAGATGCCTTTCATGGTGATGGCTCCAAATCCCTTCCTTCATTTTTGCTTACATTTCTCTTTTTCAACCCCTATCACACATCTAAAAGGATTTCTTGACTTGATTCTTAACCCCTTCCCCGTGCCTTCCTTTTCTTTCATTGCATTCTAGACGGCTGGTCTGCCTGCATCCTTTCCTTTCTATGGCAGAAACCCATTGATTGTTGAGCTCTTTAATCATTAGTTTCCCCCACATAGTTTTGTATCAATATTAGTAGTTATCAAATGCAGAGAACATCTTTTGCAGTCAATAACGAAGAAGAAAAAATAGCTTGTACCTCTCTGATTGGTCTTTATGCTCTTTTATCATATTTTAGGTTAGCTAGCATGAATGGAGCTTGTGTTTCTCTCTTTTGAAGGTAATGGGGGGGGGGTTGAAATCATCCACAACTGGAAGCTGTATAGACAGAACTCACAATTTGTCACAAGCATTATAGAGAAAACAGATTTAATAGAATAAAAGACTCACCCCAACACCAATTTTGGGCTCTTTTAGTCTTAGTCCTTACAATCCTTCCTTTATGGATTGTCCTGCTAGACCCTGGAGAGACGATCTTGTCCATTTCCTGGATCAGAAAGAAGACACTGAGTCAATTTAAGTAGAGGCTATTTCTCCAAAATTCCGTTCTTTCTTTGTTGGTCTCTAAAGTATCCAATTTGAACTGATGTGCTTGACCCTCTCTTGGTGGTTGTAACCCTTCTGGAAGTGTTACAGCCTGCATGTCATTGCTATATTTACCCTTCCCCATAGAATTAATGCAATATCTGACCCACGATGCTGTATGAAGTTAATACAGTGAAATCTCCCAAGATACTGCAAGAAATTGACATATCTGTCACAAATGGGTGTGGGTAATTTATTTTCCTCTTATATACATATAGTAGCTTATCTTGTAAAGCTACAGATGTATGAATAACTGATTTTTCAGTTCATTCTTTCTCAACTTGACTTTTTTTTAACCATTTTATAAATAAAATTGAAGTTGTCACAGCAAAAAGTAATTTATTTTTTTAGAATAGTTTGTTATGTGTGTTTTACCCCCCAACCAAAACAATCCAGTAAATACAACACTAATTAATGAAGTGTTTTAACTGAAGTGTTAAATCTATATTATTTTAGTGAGTATCATTCTAAAAATGTCACCCACATATAAACTCTGTTTTTCAGTATGGTTTTGCTGCTAAGTGATGATTTATGGGAGGCATTGAGAGGAGTCAAAGCAAACTTGCATTGAAGATTTTTAAACTAAAAATCATTTCAGTGCTTTGCCTTTCTATACAGCTACTAAACAATACTCCTTCACTCTGAAGTTTTCCATAGTTTGATTGTTGGTGGAAAGGTTATGATAGAGGAGGAATATTCTTCCATCCCCTACTTCAAATTTTTGTTGTAAATGCTTCTCTTGTCTACACCAGTAATCTTTGCAATAACCTCTTTTTCTATTTAAAACAAAACAAAAAACAAAACAAAACAAAAACAAAAAAAAGCTTTGCTCAGAGTTATTAGTAACTCTAGAAATACTGGCCCCAATTTAGCAGGATGTTTAAGCACATTTAGCAGGATGTTTAAGCATGTGGGGCACTGATGTCAATTCAAGCCATTAGGGCTATGTACTTTCATAAACGTAAGCATGTGCTGAAGTATATTACAGAAGTGTGATAATCTTAATCTGAAGTTACTCCAGCACTGTAACAGCCATTCTTTTGCTCTCTGCTATTTGGAAAGATCTTTTTTTCTTTCATTTCATTTTGTTTTGATCATTTAGCATTTTTTTATTTCTGATTAAGTGCCAAAAAACAGAGAATTTAGAGGCAGATAGTTAGTCAGCCACCAATATAGCAAATTTTATCTTTAAATAAAATAAATAAATAAATAAATAAATAAACCTGGTGCTGCTACAATCCAATGCAGTGATACTTTGAAAATAAACAATTTTAAATGATTGTTTGGTTAGATAGCTAGATTATCTACATCAACAGTTCCCAACCTTTTTGATTCAATTGCCACAGATATCATGTTTACAACTCTGAAGGGACGCCAGTCAGCAACCTTCCCCTGTCCCTTCCCGTCCCCATTGACTACCTGGCTACCTCCCCCTCACTGTCCTCTGGTTTCCATGTCTGCAGAAGGGAGACTGCATAAGTCCTGTGGCTCTGGGCACTCAATCAGTTTCCCTAAATAGCATCCCCCTTCTGCAGCCAGGGGAATGGGAGATTAGTGCTCCCTTCCCTGTGGCTCCAGCAGGGACTACAGTGCCTGTGGGTCAAGGTGGAGTGTTTTGTCATGCTCCCTGCTACAGCCAGAGAGGGGAGTGCTGATCTCCCATCCCTTTGGCTGCAGCAAGGAGCCTACACCAGTCTTTTAGCTTCACAGAAACATTCTTCACCTGGGCCATAAGTCAGTGATTCCGTTTTGCAGCCAGCAGTAGTGGAGACATGAGCCACTTTGAAAGTCCCCACAGATCATGTTTGTTCCATGGGTCACAGTTTGGGAACCACTGATCTGTTGTTTTTACTTGAAGATAAACATTTTATGTTCATCTATATTTAGAAGTTAGTGGAAGAGTTGTAACAAAAACAATGAGAGTCCTGTAGCACCTTACAGACTAACAAATTTCTTTGGGCATAAGCTTTCGTGAGCTCCAACTGACTTCATCAGATGCACCCATTAGGTTGGAGCCCATGGCAGGTTATGCTTGAAGCAATTCATTAAAGTATCACAGGACTCTCATTGGTTTTCCTGTACACAGACTAACACAGCTACCCCTCTGAAAGAGACAGGAACTGATCCAGAAACAAACATTTTCCTTCATCAGATGAATTAGTTGTTCTCTGCATTCACAATGGATTAGATTAGAAACGCAATTTAGATTTCTCCCACCTTCCTTTTTAATTTCCGTTTTCTGCTTCTTAAAGATTATGAGGAAAGTGAGAGATTCAAGTGATCCTTTATGGCTCCAAGAAAACAAACAGTCATCCTGAAGAAACATATGTGGAACACGTAATGGAATTGCATGCATTTGCTCACACCTGGTCATATTGGAAGGCTTACTTCTTGTCTTGAATGAGATAATGCTCATCTTGGAAGGACACAGGGAAATAAAATGGTGGGGTTCTTAATAAAATAAGAGGCTTGACACTGCAAATGCATGTGCCTGGCTTTATCCATGTGACAAGTCGCATTGAACTCGTGGGACTACTTGAATGTGAAACTGTTTACATGACCCGAACCATAAAGTATATTGTGTCTGTGTGCTCCAAGCATTCTCTAATATAATTCTATAGCATGAAGAATAACGGAAGGAAATGTCCTGTCTAACACAGTACAGCAATCCATTATAATGGAAGCTCCATTCCCTTAAGGACGCTAGATGACATAGGACTCTAGTTGGATTAAACTGTTTAAGTCCTAGTTAGTGAATGAAAAGAAGCCACTACTGGATGCACTGCAGTACAGGACTGTTAGTGTTTAATCATTAATCCATTGTCACCTGTCTTGATGTTGCCAGCCCTCATGCTCAGTCAGACAATAAAGACAGTAGAACTGCTACTCAGAAATGTTTTAAGTAGGAATAATTGGCTCAGTGATGTAGCTGGTGGATCTAGAAAGGGGAGGGGGAGCAACCACTATTCAGAGGAATTTCAATATATTTTCAGGGGTTGGTGTACATCTTCAAAAGATGGTGTAAATTCTCTTTCTTTAACTTCATTCATTGCTAATACTTGATTGAACTGCTAAGGTGGGTGCTGTGCATGTGTCATGACATTCACAAAGCTGCTGCAGGGTGCTAAGTGCAATTAAATTACCTACAGCATCTGGCCCTTTAACAGTCCCTGACAGGATGTTAAGATTTTATTTTTAGTCCTTTTTTCCATCTGACATTCAGACAGCTCATTAATTTTAGAGAGAATATTCCATTCTACATATGAACGGCTAAGGTGAAAGGCATAAAAAAGGGCAAGTAAATGTAATGCTATTTTGTAACTTTATTCTATTATATCCAGAAATTTAATAAAACTAAAAAAAACTGGTAAGAAGTCATAAGGTCTTTTTAAAATGCTTCCCGACTTCACCACTTTTCCTACCTTCATGGGTAAAAAGTTACTGTAAGCCATAAAATGTTAACGTGATAGCAAAGAGGCATATCATCCAGAAAGTATTAGCTGTAGAAATATATGGCTGCAGACTGGAATTTATATTCAGATTTGCACTTCTTTCAGAGGTCAGAAGTGAAAAATATACTCTGTTAATGTCATGAGGGGTCAAATACAAGAGAACAGCCTCAATGTCCATGTGTGATAGGATTTACACATGTAGATTAGATAAGCAGGCTTCTATGTTTCATATTTGCATATGTAAATCCTCTTTGCATATGCAATATATTGCATTTTTATGCCAAAGTAGGAGCGTATTAAATACATAGCCTCAATGAAATATGTTGCAGAACACTGCATATTGATCAATGCTTCTTCCAGTCCAGTGCCTAATACTGTTAGGGCCTGATCTAAGATTCATTCATAGATGTCAAAGCCATATATTGACTGCTGTAGGTTCTGAATCATACCTTTAAAGAATATCAGTCATCTAAACGCAGCAAAGAAATTTATTTTGTTGATTATTAACTGTGAATCTATCCATATTGTATGTACAATTCATAAAAAAGGCCATATGGTGATTTCTTCACTAATCCAGCAACTTGTTTTCTCTCAAATATCTTTGGTACCAGTTATTTGCAGTTTGGGTAATAGAACGGAGTATTGTTATGTTATGTTTACTGCCTATTTTAAGAACAATGTTTTTTATCAAATATCAAGATACGCTTTCTTCTATTTTGTTACTGTAGAGTAATCAAAAGAATGATGAAAGCAACCTTCAAATGATATCAATAGAATCTTCTAAGCATGCACACTTCTCATTTCAAGATCCATACCAATAAACTAGCAAAAACAAGAAATAGTAATTTTAGTGTTCTCATTAATCAGGTTAATTACATTTTTTGCTTATTGTTTTGTTTTGCCTCCATTCAAAATAGCATGGAGCTGCACCACTGAGATTTATAGCAAGCAAAGATGATTGATGAAAGATTTTTCTTTCTTATAAAATAAATCAAAAGTTCATAGATTGTTTAGCTCAAGTATAGTTAGCAATTTTAAATTCTGTAGTAACTTACTTAGCATTTAAGACTATCTTTCTTATTTCCTTTTGGTTATTTTAATTGGAAATCAATACTGAACTTGGAGTGGAATGAGAGAACAGATGGCATTGAACTGGCGATGTAGCTAATTATTGAAAATATTCTGCTACCATTCTCCTATTTTGTGTGATTAAGAATATTCCATAAACCATCAATTAATTAATCACATGGAATAACTAAAGATCAGTGGATCAATCATCATTTAATCTCACTTAAAGATCAGAATAGCTCAGTTTAAGTATCCTTCAGAAGTAATCAGACCAAAATGCTGCATCTAAAAGGTGGCATATCTTTTATTCAAGTAGCATAATAAACCTAAATTGGATTTTTCCATCTCAACTAAAATCAAAGGCAGTACTGTCCACTAAGCAGGCTATTCCTATGAAGGAGACTGGAAATGTCACAAACATTCATTTGTGGAGTTTCCACCAGTTTGTTTCTGATATGAGCTGGTTTCTTGTCCCTCCCCAAGAATTATCAAGGTATTTAAATTTTGTAGGTCTGTGCCATCCTAAGGTCCTGGGGTGGCCTTGCATACGTCCTGCCTCAGTATCACAAAAACAATGAGTGCTATGGCATCGTAAAGACTAACAAATTTCTTCAGGCATAAGCTTTTGTGGGCGGCAACCCACATCGGTCAGATTCATGAAGTGCAAACTACAGTTTGAAGGTATTTATACATATGTGAGGATGGGTAAGAAACATTAACGTAAGGAGGACAAGTGCTAACAGAGTCAGTTCAGTTAGGATAGAGGAGGCCCAATAACTGTTGATTAGATTGTGAGAATGTGTGAGGAGAAACAATTATTTTTTGGTAATGTGCTAACTATTCCAAGTCCCTATTCAGGCCTAGTCTGATTGTGTTAGGTTTGCGAATCAGTTCCAGCTCTGCAGTTCCATGCTGAAGTCTGATTTCAAAGTTTTCCTAGGCAGGAACTGAGGAAAATTCTGTGGGCTGTCTCGCAAGTCCTGATGTAGGGAGTATGGTGAGAACATGATTGGGCACACAGTTGTTGCAGAGATTCCAGACAGTACTGCAACCACCTAGGAAAGCCCTGCAAGTCTGCTGTAACTTAGGCAGCTCCTCAGGGCCACTGGAACTCCCAGAGTAGAATTCAATCAGGAGGGCACAAAGATGTATCAAAGCCATCTTGAATCCCTCTCTCCTGTGCTTTGCTTCTTAGAAGTGTCGTACAGGATCTTGCTGCCTATGGGTGACTGACATGTTTTAGTGCATTGCTCCCTGATGGTGCATCTGTATGTATTATCTACCCAAATGGGTTAGTTCTTTTTACATCTCTAATCTGCACCAGGAAGTAGAGCTGGTTGTGCTCCAAGAGGAGCATACCTTGCATATATTGCGCCACTGTGAACTTTCAGAGACTCCTCTGGAGGAAATTATCCCTATCAAACAGGATATTTTTTTGGCATTCTCACTTTACCTGGCACGTGTTTGGATGTAGTGGCCAGGTTATAGATCTAATTACATATATTCATGTCAAAGGTATGAAATCAAGAGGACAGATACAGAATCACTGTAGATCTAACCCTGATCACTCATGTATTAGAGCCTATTTAGTAATTATCCATTTGGTATAGAATGAAAGAAGGGTGTAACAAAAAAGAAATATTGACATAAAGCCTACCACAACCCTTGGAATGGATTAGATATAACACACTGAAAGGGTTCGGTTGTTTAGTTTCTGTCTCCATTCAATTTGCCATCTGTAAAATGAGACGTGAGAACTCATGGCTTAGGGGAGTTTAGTGGTGAAGATTTATTTAAGCCACTTTTGTGTCACCCTGACCCTGGCTATTCTGGTTGCTGAAGAGGCTCACAATGTAACTTGGACAGCCCTGGAGGGCGAGTCAAAGGTTGGGGTGGCTCTCTAGGATCCCCAGACAGCTACAGTGCTGCCTGGAATCTACAGAGGTCCACCCCGTATGTCCCTCTCGACCCAAGTCCCACTCCTGACACATCAAGTTCACTGAGGCTGATGGGGTCCTCAGAAAGCAGAGTTTTTGCTGTAGTCTGTATAAGGGAAATTACACTCAACTGGATTTGAGGATTTTAGGACATCTTTTTGTCTCTCTGCCTTTGTAAATGGCATAAAAGGTCTGGAACAGGGATGAAGATTTACCACCACCACCCATCGACCCCTACTTCTGGTGAAAACAGTGCTATTTTTCATGGGAACATTCTATCTGCAAAACTGAAATGTGATCATTAAGCTCATTTCACAGAAGCCACTAAAATCCACAGACCTATGATGTAGGGAGAGGACAGAAGAAACAGACATTGTTATTTACCTGAGGCAAATTGGTCCTTTCATTTTTTCTCATTAGGTATTGTTAGATTTACAGATTCCAAAGCCAAGGGAAAACTGTAATAATCTAGTCTGACCTCTCAAATAGAATAGACCAGAGAACTTCCCCAAAATAATTGTGAAAGCTTTTTTTTAAAATTTATTTATTTATTTATTTTAGAATATATATCCAATCTTAATTTAAATTCTCCAGTGATGGAGAATTCATCATGACCCTTGGTAAACTGTTCCAATGGTTAGTTAATTTCACTGTTAAAAATGGCCATCTTATTTCCACTCTGACTTCAACTTCCAGCCATTGGAACATGTATAGCTTTTTTTGTCCCCCCCCATTAGATTGAGGAGCTCTTTATTAAATATTTGCTCCCTGTAAATACTTAGATACTGTTATAAAGTTACCCTCTGATTGCCTCTTTTGTTATGGTAACTAGATTGAGTTCTTTAAGTTTATCACTATAAAGTATGGTTTCTAATCCTTTAATCCTTATTGTGGCTCTTCACTGACCCCACTGCAGTTTATTAACATCTTCTTGCATTGTGAGCAGCAGAACTGGACACAGTATCCCCGGAGCAGTCACACCAGTGCCAAATATCAAAGTGCAATGGTATCTCTACTACTCAAGATACAATTTATGTACCCAAAGAGTCATGCACTCAAATTTTAGCCACAGCATCCTGCTTGGGAACTCATGGTCAATTGGTTATCTACTGTAACTCTTAAATCTTTTCAGAGTCACTGCTTCTGAGGATAGTCCCCCATCCTGTAAGTATGGCCTACATTCTTCATTCCTAGATGTATATGTATACTTTTAAGTGTATTAAGATGCACATTGTTTGCTTTCTACTAGTTTACCAAGCAATCCAGATTGCTCTACATCAGTGATCTGTCATCTTCATTATTTACCACTCCCCAATTTTATTTGTCATCTGCAAACTTGATCAGTGACAATTTTGTTTTTTTTCCCCCAAGTTGTTGATAAAAGTGATAAATAGCATAGGGCCAAAAACTGATCCCTGTGGCAACTCTCTGGAAATACACCCACTCACTGTTTACAATTACACTTTTTATACCTCTCGGTTAGCCCTTTTTTAATGTTTTCTATGATGATTTTATATTTGTTCTGTTTCTTTAATCAAAATGTCATGTGGTACCAAGTCAATTGTTTTATCACAGTTTAAATATCCTAAGTCAACATTATTTTCTCTATCAACTGAACTTGTAAACTCAGCCAAAAAAGATATCAGGTTTCACAGGTTCTATTTTCTATAAACCCATGTTAATTTGCACTAATTACCTTATGTTCCTTTAATTCTTTATTGAGTCCTATATTTGCTGCTACATTATCTTGCAATGGGATCAATAACAGGCTGATGAGCCTATAAATACCCAGTTCAACCCATTTACCCTTTTTATAATAAACTAGAACAACATTTAGTTTTCTTCCAAACTTTCTGGACTTCACCAGTGCTCCAGGACTTATTTAAAAATAGCCTGAAGATCCATTGATCTCCTCAGCCAGATCTTTTAAATTAATAGGTGCAAGTTATCAGGAACTACTGATTCAAAAATGTTTGACTTTAGTAGCTTTTTTGTAACACACACACACACACACACATTCCCCTCTCACCTCTATGGGTGGTATGCGTCTTCCTCAACCTCGGGTCCTCTACCAGAGGCCTGGGAGTTTGAGGGTTCTGCGCAGTATCTTAGCTGTTCCTAGCACTGCACTTTTCTGGACAGAGAGCTCTGATGTTGTTCCTGGGATCTGTTGGAGCCACCCTCCCAGCTTTAGAGTCACAGTCCCAAGTGCTCCTACCACCACTGGGGCCACTTTGGCCTTCACTTTCCACATCCTCTCTAGTTCCTCTTTCAGGCCCTGGTACTTCTCCAGCTTCTCATACTCCTTCTTCCTGATGTTGCTGTCACTTGGCACTGCTACATCTATCACCACCACTGTCTTCTGGTCCTTGTCTATTACCACGATGTCTGGTTGACTGGCCAGTACCTGCCTGTCTGTCTGGTTCTGGAAGTCCCACAGAATCTTAGCCCTGTTATTCTCCATGACCTTCTGTGGGATCTCCCATCTGGTCTTGGGAGGGTCTAGCCCATACACTGTGTGGGATGCCAACTACTTGGTTGTGCTGTTCAGTGTATGCTGTTCCTGCCTGCATCTTGCATCCTGCCACTATGTGTTGGACTGTCTCTGAGGCCTCTGTGCACCTTGGGTCCTGTCTAGTGTGGTAGACCCCTGCTTCAATGGATCTGGTGCTCAGTGCCTACTCTTGTGCTGCTATGATCAGTGCCTCAGTGCTGTCTTTTAGTCCAGCTTTTTCCAGGCACTGGTAGGATTTCCCAGTATCAGCCACCTCAGCTATCTGTCAATGGTACATCCCATGCAGGATCTTGTCTTGCCATGGCACTTCTTCTGCTCGATCTTCCTCCCATGTCTGCTGCTGCTGCCTCAGGCATTCTCTCAGCAGCTCATCTTTGGATGCCATCTTACTGAGGTACTCCTGGATGCTCTGGGTTTCATCCAGGACAGTGGCTTTGACACTCACCAAACCCCGCCCGCCGTCTTTCCGGCTGGTGTACAGCCTCTGGGTGTTGGATTTGGGGTGGAAACCTCCGTACGTTGTGAGGAGCTTCCGAGTCTTCACATCGGCAGCCTCCATGTCCTCCTTTGGCCAGCTCACTATACCGGCAGGGTATCTGATGACTGGCAGGGCATACCTGTTGATGGCGTGGATCTTGTTCTTCCCATTGAGCTGGCTCTTCAGGACCTCTCTTATCCTTTGGTGGTACTTGGATGTCTCTGTCTTCCTTGCCTCCTCATCGTGGTCCCCATGTGACTGTGGGATGCCAAGGTACTTGCAGCTGGTCTGTATGTCTGCTATGTGGCCTGCTGGTTGTTCCACCCCATCAGTCTTGACTACCTTCCCTCTCTTTACTACCATCCGGCCACACTTCTCCAGTCCGAATGACATCCCAATATCCTCACTGTAGATCCGTGTCAGGTGGATTAGCGAGTCGATGGCTCGTTCATTCCTAGCATACAACTTGATGTCATCCATGTAGAGGAGGTGGCTAATGGTAGTTCCACTCTTGAACTTGTATCCGTATCCAGTCCTTGTGATTATCTGGCTGAGGGGCTTCAAGCCAATGCAGAACAGCAGCAGGGACAGCGCATCACCTTGGTATATGCGGCACTTGATGGCCACTTGGGCAAGCTGTCTTGAGTTGACTTCCAGTGTTGTCTTCCACAGTCCCACTGAGTTCTTGAGGAAGGTCCTTAGTGTCCTGTTGACTTTGTATAGCACCAGACATTCACAGATCCATGTGCGTGGCACTGAGTCGTAGGCTTTCCTGTGCTGTGCTCAGATTGGTCTGTTTAGACTTTGAGTCTTGGGCGACTGCTCTATCTATAAGCAACTGGTGTTTTGAGCCTCTGGTGTTGTTCCCAATGCCCTTCTGAGCTGTGCTCATGTACTGGCCCATGTGGTCCTGTAGCTTGGCAGCTATGATGCCTGATAGGACTTTCAGTGTTGTGGGGAGGCAGGTTATTGGCCGATAGTTGGACAGTGCTGTTCCCTTGTGGGGATCTTTCATGATCAGCACTGTCCTTCTTTGTGTTAGCCAGTCTGGGTGGGAGCCTGCTGCTAGCAGCTGGTTCATCTGTGCTGCTAGGCGTTCATGCACTGCTGTTGGTTTCTTTAGCCAGTAGGTGTGGATCATGTCCAGGCCAGGTGCTGTCCAGCTCTTCATGTTCTTGACCCGCTGTTGGATGTCTGCGACTGTGATGGTGACTGGTTCCTGTTCTGGGAGATTGCTGTGGTCTGTTCTCAGGTCCTGCAGCCACTTTGCACTGGTGTTATGAGTCTTCTCTTTCTCTCAGATGTTCTTCCAGTACCGTTCAGTTTCTGCTGTTGGTGGCTCTGCTGTTATTGTGGTGTTGCACTGCAGCTGGGAATACACCTTGGATGGTTCTTTGGAGAACAGGGCATTTATCTTTTTGGCCTCTGCTGCTCTGGTGTATCTCCTTAGCCTGGTAGTCAGTGCTGTGAGCCTTTGTTTAGCAGTCTCTAGGGCTTCAGATGGAGTCAGGCCCTTGTATTTTTTCAGTAGCCCAGTCTTATCCTTAATCTCTATACCTTTCTGTAGTTCCACCAGCTGACTAACTTCTCTCCGAGTTGCCTTGATCTTATCCTCCAACCTCATTTTCCAGGGAGGGTATGTATTGCTGTTCTTCTTGATTGTGTAGCCAAGTATCTCCAGGATTACAGAGGCTGTAGTGTATACCAGTTCATTGGTTTGAGTTATGGTGGTAGTAGGAATTGTCAATAGGGCTCTATTGGCATCTTCTAGCATACTATCTGATGGTACTTCTCCAACGAGCCTTGGTAATCGGTCTCGAGGGTTGACTGTAGCTAGTTTATCCATGATCTTATGCCTCATATCAGCTGCTGTGCTCTGTAATGGAGGTGGTGGCAGTGAAGTTCCAGCTTCAGGTGTTGGTTGCACATCTAGTTGTTCTTCTGGGTCTTCTTCTTGAGTCTGAGATGTAATGTGGAGTTGGTCTATCTCCAGTTGTGAGAGCAGCTTCCTCTTTACTATGTTGAAGCATTGGGTAACTAGCTGTTTCTCAGTTAGTGTGGATGTAGGTCTTTTGTCCATCCATAGTTCCCTCATATGTTTCATATATCCCCTCTCATTAGGTCTACTGTTGTACTAGCATTCCATCAATTCCAGGTTCTCTTGTCTCGTCCAAGTATGGTGTGTGTGTGTGTGTGTGTGTGTGTGTGTGTGTGTGTGTGTAGATAGATAGATATAGATATAGATATACACATACACACACACACACACATCTATGTAAAACATATTTGTACCTTTTATTTTTTTATATTTAGCATAGACTGTAGTTGGGCATTAAGCAATAACATGATGAAAACCAGTGTGTGCATTATCTTGCCTTTGTGCTGAAGAGATGGATGTATTCCACAAAGTTGGCAGCCCTTCAGTCAGGGAGGCCTTAAAGGCACACTACCACCAAAAGTGACCTCCCATCTGACAACTCCAAAGCAAAGGTATTAGCCAGGTAGCAAAGATATCATCTATTTACTTGTCATGTTGTACAAAAGGAGCACTTGAGATCTTTTTCAGGGGGAAAAGGCAATATGTAGTTTTTATTGAAAATATAAGATATTAAACAATTCAGCACATGCGCACACACAGAGTCCTGCTATAATGTTATATTTACCCATATGTAGCTCACCCCAGTCCAGATGGACCAGCTGTGAGAGATGGAGTCAAGGTCCCAGTCCGTCACAATTCTGAGACTCCAAGGCTGAGGCAAGACAAACTCAGAGTTCATTGGCAAGAGCATCCCTGTTTTATGATAAATCCTTACATGCAACTCTAAATGTTTTGCACTGTCATTGTTTAGTTATTCACAGGTGTTAAGTTCCTGACAGCTCCCATCACTGCTGCTTCCTGAAGGACAGTCAGCCTCTCAATAATGACCCTCACAGCAGGTGGTCCCAGAAGTTCTCTCACAGGTTTTATCATAGTTTCATTATCTCAGGATGTTTTCTTTCAGGGTGTCTGTCTTGGCTCCAAGGTTGTTGATCTGCTCTTTGATTCATCAGCAGACCAGACTGGAGAAAATCACGGCATATTTTGCCCTTATCAGATGTTTCACATGCACAGAGTTCTTATTCATAAACAAATCATCAGATAGAGCAAGTTAACCAAGAACTATTTTAGCTAGAGTCATAACATAATGATAGCTAGCTAACAAGATAGTAAGGCAATGAGAGATAATGGTTCTCTTCTAAAAACAGAGTGGCCACCTCAGGGCTGAATGGGCATGATTCAGGGCCTGGGGACGACGCATCCTCTATTCAGCCTTGGGGAGGCGCAGCTGGCTAGAGGTAGGAGGGGAGTGCTGCTCTGCCCCTGCTGGAGGGAGAGGGTGTGGGCACTGCAGCCTCTGGCCCCAATGGTCCATGGCTGCCTGTGCCCCCCCATCCCAGGTGAACGCTAGGGTCTATGGTGCTTCCCCTTGGACTGGAGGCAGGGAAAGGTCTGGGCCACTGGAGGCTATGGGGGGGGGCAGAGCCGTGAAGGGGGCAGTGGCAGGGGGGGTTGAGACAGTGGGGGGGCATTTAGGGCTGCAGGGGGGACTGGGGCCATGGTGAAGGACAGTGGGTGCCTATAGGAGGCCCTTTAGGGGGACCCACAATGGGTCTTCACCTAGGGCCCTCAATTGCCTAAGGCTGCCTCTGTTCATGAGCAGTGTCATTGGGATTAATTGTTCTGATGTGCATCTAATATGAGCTGTTGCTATACTTGAGCCAAGCTTTCACATTACCTCCTTTACTCCTCACTTGAAACTTCAACTTTAAGTACAGTTGAATGTATGCAACTGAGAATCACAATATTGTACTGATGCAAAGAAAAATGAGAAAAAGTGTACTTCTGTAACTATATATAGGAGCAAATTTGAGGGGAGAAAATTTGTAGATCCTTAGCAGTACTAGATACAGAAATTTCAAGCATGTTATGTGCTTTAAAAAAAAATTCTGACTGACTTCATCTCTTAAATACAACATAAATTTACTTTAAGAGGTACCTCTTCATGGACCAGTTCTTAGGTAAAATATAGGAAAAAATCATGTTAATCATATTTTATTTATTCATAAGAAAATATAGCACTTAAAACACTCATTTTTTAAATATTTAAATGTTTTTAAATAGAATATAAGGGATATGGAATTTGTATGAATTCTTCATTTGCTTTATTGCTTTTGCCTTCAGTGAAAAATATAGGAGCCCTCTGGTGGCTGAAATAATATAATATGTGAAGTTTCTGTGATAATTAACAAAATCTCTCTAGCTCAGCACATACTTTAAACCTGGAATTTAAATCCTATGGAGGGTTGACTTTTTATTAAAAATGCTTTATCTCTTTTATCCTCTTAGTCTCAAAAGCATCAACACATTTTCAAATCTTTCTTTGTCTCAAGAAATATCCTGTATTTAATAAACATTTAAACAGCCTGTCTTTTATTGAAGAAACAAGACACTGTAAATTAAGTGTGAATTTCATTACTTTTTGCATACACAGAGATCATAAGCTCTGGATAATTCACTTTGAACTTTGGGTCTGCATGATGAACTGAAAGAGAGAGCTTGTATTATTTGTTGTTAATATGTTGCATGCCTCTCTATGTTTGTTGGTGATGAGTTACTTTCTCTCCAATGAAATCAAAAGGCAATATTAAAGGAACAGAGCAGGAAAGGAAAAATAATCGCCTAGAAAAAAAAAATATCCCAGTAAACACTCAAACACAATCTCTGTGTTTTATAGACTAATACTAGTGCAAACTTCCTTGCACTTGCATTGACTTTAACTTTTGGATGGAATGGAAGTCAAACGTAATGATCTGAATTTTGGGTCTCATACTATGAAGTCCTTAAACTCACTGCTTTACTCCTTTACTCAATAATAGGAACTTACGCTTTTTTTGGTACTGATAGTCTTTGGTTCTATCTCTCCAGGTCATAGTGGGGACTGCATATGGGGCTGTTACAGAGAGGTGCTGTGGATTGATAGCTCTATCGGCTGGATCAAGCCATATAATCACAGTGTGTTTCATGTGGCCTCACTGACCACATTCCTTTATATGTGGCAGGATCACTCTACTGCTCCGCACTCCCCAAATGCATTATTATTCTCAATTGTTTTTAAAGATTCAAATGGATATGACAAGCACAGCATGTGCAGTTCACATGGATACAACATGCACAGTATGTGCATTTACCCACTGTGGACTTTACGTTCCTTTTCAAGTCATGCACAACAGAAAAAAGCTTTTGATCCTTCAAAAGCTACATAAGTGGCACCAGAAAATGACCCTTTTTTAAGGTTTCAGTACTGTAGACTGACATGATACATTACAATGGTTTAGAACAGGGGTCGGCACCCCAAAAGATAAGAAGAGCCATTTTTGAAAATTCCTTAAATAACCAAGTATTTTGAGAGTCGCAATGGGGGTAGCCTAGTGGGGGGGGGCAGAAGGAGCTGATTCAGAGCGTCTGTCGCAGGGTCCCCTGGTGAGCGCAAGGGAGCTCAGATCTGCAAGGGGGAGCCAAAGAACCACATGCAACTCTGCAGCCACAGATTGCAGACCCCTTCTTTAGAATATGCCAGACTTCTTTTGTACACTAATTTTATCATAGTATATTGTAAATTTAAAGGAGCCTTCACTAGTTAGCATGATGATGGTGATGCTTTGTATTACTGATGCTTTCCAGGCAGCTCAGTTTCGGTTCATGCACTGGTGCTTCAAGGATAGATTAATAACATACTGTAGATGTCTGGAAGCAGAGCAGAAGACACAGTAATGAAAGTGTTAGCTTTATTTTCTTGCACAGCTTTGTCTTTTTTTTATTTTTGTGGATAGCAGCAGGAGTGGATCGTTTTTGTTTTTTTGTTTTTTTTTCTTTTTTTACTGCCAAGACAGCAAAATAGAACAATTTCCTTGGAAAAGGCCCATATCTTTAAAGATCCATGAATAATGTTTGTGCTACATGAATAATAGACAATTATAACATTAAATATAAAAGGAAAATGCAATGCAGAGTAGCTGACTGAAACTTACACCTATGGAAATTCTTAGTTTTGTTGGTCATCATTGTCCACATAATAATACTGCACATTTATATAGAACATTCATTAGTAGGCTTCAGATCTTTACAGAAGTGGTAAATATCATTATCCACAGTCTGATTTCTTTTGTACAGAATGTAGAGAAACATGGAAAAGAATGAAAGGCTATAAAAATTATATGAGAAAGAACTACTCAAAAATGATCATCATTCATTACTATCTGATACAAGAAGCAAGGAGTCCTGTGGCACATAGAGACTAATTGATTTATTTATCGCATGAGCTTTCATGAGAGAAAATCCCACTTCATCAGACACTTTGACACAAGCTACAGGACACGAGACTCATTGTTTTACAATGCACAACATACATAGTCACAAAGCCTTTTGTAAAGAACTGCAGCATGCAGATACCTTGTCAGGATTGGCATGAGACACGAGAGCCTCAAACAATTCAGGGCATTTAAGAATCTATGATGAGCTACTCCAACAGAGAGATCAACAATAGCAGGTCACAGT
The DNA here is from genome assembly GCA_007922195.1 of Podocnemis expansa. Classification (NCBI taxonomy): domain Eukaryota; kingdom Metazoa; phylum Chordata; order Testudines; family Podocnemididae; genus Podocnemis; species Podocnemis expansa. The sequence continues at coordinate 2,691,135 of ML681996.1, forward strand.
GTGATGATAAGGTTCCTGCAGAGTATACATTCTACAGCAACAAGCTTCATAGAGAATGCCAAAGAAAAAAGGCATGTCTAGACTAAATTGCATCAGGGAATCACATGTATTATGCATGCAATTCTGAGCTCTAGCTTTGCGCAGTCACTAAAGAACTGTTTGCAGTTCCTTTATGAGAATGGTGTAATGTATACCTATAGCTCTGTATTCAGTGGAGTATTATACCATTTACCCAAATTTGGGAGGTTTCAAAGCACATCCTCCAGTAAGTTCCACATTATCTATTCAATCTGTGATGGTTACTATCTTGGCTGATGCCAAGGAATGAACTAAGGACAGTTAGAACTGAAAACAGGAGATGTTATATCTTGAGTTAAGTTCTCTAGTTGAAAGCTAAAACAGAACAGACACATATTTTGCAGGGAATCCATATAGACTGGAAAATATTATACTCACTGATCAGTGTTGCATTAAAAAAAACAAGGAATCATGTGGCACTTAAAGACTAACAGATTTATTTTTTGCCTGAGCTTTCATGGGAGAAAATCCCACTTTGCCAGATGCTTTGAAGATGAGGGAATTTACAGACTAGAATGAAGATAAATGCAAGGGAGTGTAAAACATAGGATCAGGTCATACAGTAACAGCAAATCAGAGCAGTTCAAACCCTTGGAAGGCTGAAGGCAAATTATCTTTTGTAATGGGAAAAGAACCAATAGTCTCATTTTAATCCTGCTTTCACACAATTTAATTTGCATATTAATTCCACTTCTGTTGTTTCTCTTTGAAGTCTTGATGTCCCATTGATGTCTCTGAGTACAGTTGTTAACAAATCATTTATTGAGTGATTAGAAAGATGAAAGTGCTCAGCAACTGGTTTTTTTTGTTTGTTTTGTGATTTCTGATGTCAATTTTGTGTTCATTTATTCTTTTGCGCAGGGATTGTCCTGTTTGTCTGATGTATAAGGTGTTGGGGCATTCTGGCACATGATGGCATAGATCACATTAGTAGATGAGCAGATAAGAGCCTTTGATGGAGTAGCTGGCTTGATTAGGACCTGTGGTGGTATCTATTGTGCAGATATGTGGGCAGACTTGGCAGTATGCATAACCTGCCTGAGTGCCTCCAAAGCACTGTTTAGTAATTCAAGAGCATGGCAGTCATGGGACTGCATACCATTCTGTCCTTACAATCAGCTTATGATACCTAAACCATATGGACAACATGGGGAGAGTCCCTGATCATATGTACAATAATTTCAAGTAATGGCTGTGATCTTTTTGTTGACTGACTAATGAAAATTGTGCAAACTTCTACCTTAATTTATCAAAGCTATGCAAACAACTTAGTACTAGTAGTAGTAGTAGTAGTATGTTGCAAGTAAGCCAGGACCCCATTTTTCAACAAACATAACAAAGCATCAGTCTCTGCCCTAAAGAACTTACAACCAAAGTTGTAATGCCAGACTCCATTATAAAGTGATATTATAGTCAGACCAGACTGTTTGTTATATATAAATCTGCTACAATTCCAAGTTAAAATGCAAAATTTTATGCTTTTTACCATTTGTACTCTGAATTATCTAGAGGAATATTGCTAATGAGTGAGCAAATTCACAACACAACAAGTGCGATGCTAACTTTGGTTGTACTGATATTGTGCGGTAAATAAGCATCAATTATAAAGTACCATTCATAAAGAATTTTAAAAATGGATGCAAGTACAATGACAATGGGCTTAAGCTGCCATGCAGAAGATGGACAGAAACTGTTTGCTAAACAAAGCTCCACTTCAGAATTGTGCTGAGTGTGCTTAGTTGCAACGTCACCTATTAGAAACAGCACAAAATTGGGATTTAGGAGAGGTGGGTTCTATTCCAACTTCTGTCACTGGCCTTCTGGGTGAGCAGGGGTAGGTCACTTTAGCACTTTGTGTCTCAGTTTCCCCAACTGGTAAATTTGTATAATGACACTGACCTTTACATACTGATGAAATGCACTGTATACAGCCTAGGTATTAATACTCTCTTTGATTCGCTCTTGTGCCAGAGCTTTGCTCAGCATAAGAATAGGATTAAGAATGTGGGAACAAGCATCAAGGAGCAAGCTGTAATTTCTCAGTGCCTTCCCTATTATCAATGTCATTTAGAGCAGCTTCCAAGTGCCTCTAGCTCCATTTATACGGGGTTCTTAATGGACGCTTCTATGGTGGAGCTGGTGCTCCACAATGCCCATTTTCTACTTCTGAAACACTTTTCACTGACACTCCCCCAGGAGAGGACAAAGCTAAAGGCTAAATGCATCACACAGATTTCCCTTCCACCATTGGAATTCGTTAACATATAGTTGTGACTAGATTGTAGCTGCTTTGTACAAAAGCTTGAGAATTCCCAATTTAAGCATTTGTAACGAGAAGGAAGCAAGTGGGTCTGGGAAGGACCTGCCAGTCATCTCCAGTTTGCTGGATGTTTCTGTAAAACAGTCCCTATAAAAGCAGCACTTCTGCTGTATTTGTTTCTTTTCTCAGCCACATCTCCATCAGCTGAGAGAACCCAGGGCAGCAGCCCCTCTATCCTTCTAGGCATTTCCTTTACATAAAGCAACCAGCAAACTACTCTATTAGTATTGATATACACCTTTCCACAAATCGCCACTTAGGGACCTGAAAGAATTGATTAACTGGTTTCAGATACAATATGCATAATTTGATTGGCTGCAAGGAGCAGACTCCACTCTCTCACCCTGCCTCTGGAGTGGCTCTCCCTGCCCCCAGGGCACAACAGTTGGGGAGGGGCAAGAGAGTGGAGCCCACCCTTCAGGCTGGCCCACTCCAACCCTGGGCTGGCTGTTCCCTTCCCTTGGGACAGGGTGAGCTGGCCCAGAGCGAAGGTCAGGTTTTGGCCCCCTCTCAGGGATGTGGGGCCAAAGCAAAAGTGGCCTTGGGGTGCCACAATCCCTTGAGCTGACCCTTTTTAATACCGACCATATAACATCACGTATAAGCCGAAAATGTTGTGCCTAAAAATTGGCTTCAATACAGGATCTCAGCTTATACTCGAGAATACGGTAGACAGCCCCTCCCAGGAGTTTCCCAGACCATGTGGCAGGGCGGAGCCCCAGTGTTGCCAGGCGGCCATCTTGGGCAGTCACTGGGGCTGGGGCTGGAGTGAGGAGGGGACCCCAGCATCTGGAGAGGCCATGTAAGAGGGTCCGGGGGGGGGGTCGGCCTGGACATTGAGGGGGGGATTCAGGGAGGCCAGGGAAGTGGTGGCAGGGACCAGGGGTTGTGGAGGGAGTCGGGGAGTTGGGGAAAGTGATGAGACAGCCAGGAGGGTTTGGGGGGTTGGTTCTGGGAGGCCAGGGAAGGGGTCGCAGGGCTCGGGCATTGGAGGGGGTCGTGAAGTCTGGGAAAGTGGCAGGAGGACCCAGGGTTTTTGGGGAGCCCAGGGAAGCAGTGACAGGGACCGGGATTGGGGGGTGGTGCCTGGCAGGCTGGGAAGAGCATCAGCAGGGGTTGGGGGGTGACAGGTAAAGGGTGTTGGGGAACAGGGGAGCAACAGCAGGGAACTGAGAAGGGAGTAGGGGAGGTGGCAGTGCAGAGCCGGGGGCAGCAGGAAGAGCACGGGGGCAGCAGTGGGGAAGGGGCAGAGTGGGGGGGCAGCAGGGAGCAGTTAGGGAAGGGTGGAGTAGGGGGTGGCAGCGAGGAGGGGGCAGTAGGAGGAGCAGAGAGCAGCAGTGAAAAAGGGGCAGAGCAGGGGGCAGCAGGAGGAAACTTAGAAGTGAGCAGGGGAGTAGCAGTGAGGAAAGGGCAGAGCAGGGGGCAGCAGGGGTGACGGCAGTGAGGAAAGGGAAGAGCAGGTGGGAGCAAGGGGGCAACAGTGAGGAAAGGACACAGGAAGGGGCAACAGTGAGGTAAATGAGCAGTGAGCAGGGGGCAGCAGTGGGGAGGCAGCAGGGGTGACAGCAGTGAGGAAAGGGCAGAGCAGGTGGGAGCAGGGGAGCAACAGTGAGGAAAGGGCAGTGCAGGGGGCAGCAGCTGGAAACTGAGAAGTGAGCAAGGGTGTAGCAGTGAGGAAAGGGCAGAGCAGGGGGCAGCAGGGGTGAGGAAAGGGCAGAGCAGGGGGCAGCAGGGGTGAGGAAAGGGCAGAGCAGGAGGGCAGGAGTGAGGAATGGACAGCAAGGGGGCAAGGGAAAAGCAGCAGCAGAGATTTTGGGGTAGGGAAGCTGTTAGAAACTCCAGAGGAAGCCAGCAGCAGTGGGTGGGGAGTTAGGGGCCAAGGCCAAAAGGGGACCTCGGCTTATACCTGGGTCACCAATTTTTGCTTCTTTTTGGGGCTCAGAATTGGGGGGGTTGGCTTGTGCCCAGATCGGCTTATACCCGATTATATACGGTACATTTATTTAGATACATTTCTATACGGAATTTTCATGGTTAAACGAAGAGGCAGCCAAAACTTTCCAATATTACTGTACTTGCAATTTACCTCAATATTCATCTTGGTAACTGAAATCCCCTTGAATGTAAACCATACTAAAATTTGTTCTTCACAGTTTCAGCAAATATGCTGATTTGATACAAAGTTGCCAAGAATATTATTCACTATTAATATGCTTTTGAATCATAGCTAAATTCCCCAGGAATTATTTATAAAATACTTAAGGATGATACTGAAAAATATTTGGTGTTTTGAAATACAACCTCTGCTTTGCATGACTCGGAGGCTTATGAATTGAAATTGCATTTATACGTTTCTATGTTCTTGGTCCCTTTAGCTACTGACATTGATGGTACAAGGCCCTTGGAAAGCAGACTATATCAGTAGTATGCATATATGTGCTCAACAGAGCTGAACAGTTTCTCCAAATGGCTCACTGATTGGAGGAACTCTGGGAAATGATGTTCCCAGTGCCACAACATTTGAAAGAGAGAGCCAGACAAGTAATTTCACAAACTGTGGATTCTGTAGTTCAGTGAGAGATGATATTCTTCCATTGCAGCATAGAGTAATGGAAATGTGATTGCTCCATATCAGGAGTCTAAGACCCTTAGAATTTCTCAAATAACTGATAATAAGTGTGTTTACTTACTTGCTCTTTGTCTTCCTGATGATACCTCCATCTTGAACAGAAGTAATTCTTTCTTTCTTACTCTTGGCACATACATGTTACCCTTCATCTTGACTATACTTTGTACTGTTGTATGAAAAGGTTTCAGTGGTTTAGCCCTTGGGCTAATGTTCTAGTCCTAGATCCTCACTCTGCACAAACAAACAAGGATTCCTCTGGCATTTGGTTTTGTTTGTTTTTTACTGAACTAAACTAACACAGTTTCCCCTTTGGATCTGCTATACACATTTGATCTAACAACTTCATAGGGTTACCTTGCTCATGTGAAATTTTGAGAGCCATTTCTGTCCTACTTTGCTTCTTTTTTTTTTAATCACTATAACAAAATCTCAGATTCACAAATTATGTGTTTTCCAACTGCTTTTGAGACACAGCAGTGTGCATTGTAACTACAAGGATGCAACACAAATTCATTGCACATTCAACTGTATACATTTGCAACTGAATACATTTATTTTCCTTCTACATGGCTGAAATGTATAACAAACTAATCCCGTATTTCTGTTATCCTAGCATTTATGACCTTGTCAGCAATTTAAATTCTCTAAAACCACTTTCCAAACTCATTGCACATCAGAAATGAACTTAATGTCTCCAGATAATTCCACAAATGACTTGAATATGCCAGCAATAATTGTTTCAGTAATAATAATTGTTTAGGACTGCTCAGTGAAGCACCATTGGGTTCCATAGTGTAACACAGAACATTTTTTTTAACAAAGAACATTTTTTAATATAGAAAATATGGAATTCATTCTTGTGATGATCATTGTTGAGTAACTGATTTTTAGGTGTAGTTTGATGTAGTATGAAAGTGAAAAAGCCACAAATGTTTAGGATTTAAAATATCTCAGACGTTTCCTGATGATTACAATATTTTCTGCTACAGATGGTTAGCTTGTTAAGCATTCCTCCTGGAAAATTGTACTGTTTGTAATGCACTGTCAGTATTAAATGTGAGACATTCAAAGCTGTGCTGTTACTTGTAACAGATATTTTTTCCCTCTCTTACATTTCCCCAGTATTTTCATTAAAGCACTTTCTCTTTCCCAGACATGACAATTGTTTGGTACCCAGTCCATCTGTTTCGATGCCCTGTGCCTCCTCAGTGGCTCTCTCAACTCCTGTCTTTGTTTGAAGGCAGCACAGTAATTATTAGCTATGTTGTAGAACCTAAGAAAATAAATGTAGAATCTGGCTTCTGACAGATATGACCATTTCTTCCATGTCTTTGGGAGAGCTCTTTGAATAATGTTGAAGTATCATTGAGGTCCATTGTATTAAAAGCAAAGTTTATGTATTATTACATGTGGTTTCTTCACCAGTTTACTTCTGTCCAAAGTATAAAGTTATGCCTACACTTAAGAACATAAGAATTGCCATACATGATCAGACCCCTAGATCAGTATTCTGTCTTCCAACAGTGACAAGTGATGGAGGGAATGAACGGAACAGGGTACTGTACTGAGTGATTCATCCCCCATCTTCCAGTTCCAGCTTCTGGCAATCAGAGATGTAGGGATTTCCAGGCCATGGGGTTGTCTCCCTAACCACCTTAGCTAAGACCTATTGATAGACCTATCACCCATAAATTTACCTGTTTTTTTTTAACCCAGTAATACTTTTGACCTCCGCAACATTCCCAGTAAAGAGTTCTGTCAACTGATTGGCTGAGTCTTACACTTACACCTTAATTCAACTTCAGGAGCCTTAATTGAAATAACCTACTCCCCCGCCCCAGAGGCATTTCATGAGGTTGAATTAAGCATTTTGCTAATTCAAAATAAGGAAACACTAATTCTACTTAATAAAGCTTCCTTTATTTTAAATTAATTCTTAATTCAAAGTTATTAATTCAAAGTAACTCAATGGTAGCTGGGGTGCCATTCATGGCTCTCACAGCTCCCTTATCCCCAGACCTGCAGCTGCCAGCAAGAAGGGAGCCGTACTTTCTTTTCCCTGTGTGGCTCCCTTCTTGCTGGGAAGCTGTGGTCCCAGGGAAAAGGAAGTCCTTGCTCCCTTCTACCTGGAAGCCATGGGATCCCCAGCAAAAAGGGAGCCTCCAGGGCTCCCCTGTCCAAGGAGCCCCAGAGAATTGGCTCCTCAGTCTCCCCAGATGGGGGTGCCTCAGAGAGGTGGCCACTGGGGCTCCCCAGACAGGGGAGTCTCCAGTTGGGGGGGCTGATTTCCCCACCGGCTGGCAGGATCCCTTTTCGGGTACCTTCCCTGCCACCGGCACCTTGTCCCTGGGAGCTGCAGCTCTGCTCTCCCAGTTTGCATTAGAGAGTCTAATGTAGACTCTTTAACTCGAATTAATAAATCCTTCTTTAATTCAAATTGGAAAGCTAATGAAGACCCTTGAATTTGTTTTAATAACTTTGACGTAGTTGAATTAGTCTGCTGGAATTAATTAAGTCAAACTAACTTTTGTAGTATAGCCATTGTGTGTTTTGGGGAGATGTACTTTTTTCTGTTTGTTTTAAACTTGCTACCTATTAATTTCATGTGGTGACTCCAATTCCTTTGTTATGTAAAAGGCTAAATAGTACTTCTTTCATTTTCTCCACGTTACTTGTGACTTCGAATCATATTCCCTTTAGTCGATTTTTAAGATGAACAGTGGAGGTCTTTCTATTTCTTCCTAATATAGAACTGTTCCATATACTTAATCATTTTTTGTTCTTCTTTGTACCTTTTATAATTTTAATATATCTCATTTTTCAATGGGGCAACCAGAACTGCAAACAGTGGTGGTTCTACCATGGATTCGTATGTCAGAATTCTGCTAATTTCTGTTTTTTGCTTGTCCCTTTCCAAATGGTTCCTCACATTCTTTTAAGATTTTTGACAATTGCAGTACATTGACCAGAGGTTTTCAGAGAACTATCCACAGTTACTTTAAGATCTTTCTTTTGTGGTAAAACACCCCATCATTTTGTATATTTATTTTTCTACTGTGTTACTTTTCATGAGAAATTTATCAACAGTGCATTTTATCTATCATTTTTTGCTTAGTCCCCAGTTTATTGAAATCGCTTTGTAACGCTTCACAGTATGCTCTGTACTTAATTGTCTTGAGTAATTTAGTATTTTCTGCAAGTTTTGCCACTTCACTGTTCACCCCTTTCCAGATCATTTATGAATGTGGTTAATGTGATCCCACTATAGAACTTTGGAGGACCTGACTATTGTGAATATAGTGAAAACAAACATTTATTCCTATCCTTTGCTTCCTATATTTTAACTAGCTACCGATCCAGAAGAGGACCTTCCTTTTTTATCCCCTAATTACTTTCTCTACTGAAAAACCTTTAGTGAGGAACCTTATCAAAGACTTTCTGGAAGTATGAGTAGCCTGTATCGAATGCACTATCCTTTTCCACATGTTTGGCACTTCCAAAGAAGTCTAATAGACTTAATGAAGCATGACTTCCCTTTACAGAAATTTTGTTGATTTTTCTTCAGCGTACCATGTGTGTGATAATTCTGTTATGTACTGTTGTTTCATTCTGTTTGCCTGGCATTGAGTTAGACTCACTGGCCTGTAATTTCCAGGATTACCTCTGGACCCCTTTTTAAACAGAATGCTGTTAATTGGTTATCTTCCAGTCATCTTGTACAGAGCCTGATTTAAGTGATAGGTTGTGTACTGCAGTTACTAGTTCTATAGTTTCATATTTGAATTTCTACGGAATTCTTCAGCTAATAGCATATGGGGTCCTGGTGTGTTCTTAATGTTTATTTTATTAATTTGTTTCATAACTTCCTCTAGTGACAGTTCAGTTTGGGATAGTTCCTCAGATTTGCTAATATCTGTGCTCAAACAAATCAAAGTGTCAAAGAGAAACTGCAGAATTGGAATTCATATGCAAATTTGATAGCGTCATTTCAGGGCTAAATAAGGACTATGGGTTTTTTTCTCATTATAACAAGTGATTTGACCTCAACTTGCTGTATATGCTGTGCCCCAAAGTTTGAATCTAAACTATTGCATTGATTTGCTGTAACTGTCTGACCTGATCCTATGACTTACACTTCCCTGCATTTGTTTTCGTCCTATTCTGTTAGTTCCCCATCTTCAAAGCATCTGACAAAGTGGGATTTTTTCCCATAAAAGCTCTTGTACCACAGGACTTCTTGTTTGATTTGCTGAACTACACTAACATGGCCACCCCTTTGGAATTCCTCAGAGCTGTTACCCACATCAGAGCTATATTTTTTAGTTATGACCCCTACTTTCTCTGTGGTAAAGAGCGATGCAAATAATTCATTTAGCTTCTTTGCAATGACTTTGTCTTCATTCACTGCTCCTTTAGCATATCAGTTGTTCAGTGACCCCATTGACTGTGTAGCAGGATTCTTGCTTCTGATATACTTCAATGTGTTTTTGCTGTTAGTTTTTGTGGCATTCAGCTAGTTGCTCATCAAAATCCTTCTTAGCCCAACTTGTTACATCTTTATGCTTGACTTGCCAAAGTTTATGCTCTTTTTATCTCACTTATGTTGAACGCTCCATGCTGAGCCCCAACTACCTTCACTGGGAACCCCTGCATAGTCTGCTTGTCCATGCATGGGGAACCCCATAATGATCCTCTGTGCATCCAGATTCCCTCCTTGCCTCAAACCCCCATTGAGCTGCCTGCACCCAGATAGCCTCACCCAAAACCCTGTCACTCCATTCCTGGATCCCTCCCACACTTGGGGCCTGCCAGGCTTGAGGGTGGGGCTGGAGTGCACCTAGCATACCAGCGCAGGGCCAGGGAATTTTGGGGGCAGGCCCAGCCCTTCCAAACTCTATGTCTTGGGGGGGGGGACTCTATGGTGATGTCCCACCTCCATGCAGCCACTGGCCTTTGTGCCCTTCTGCAGTGCTGGAGTCTCCACATTTATTTATTTAGAAATAAAATTTGCAGAATTTTAAAATATTGTGTACAGACTTTTTTTTTGGCACAAAATTCCCTCTAAGTAAGAAGGACTGATAATAGATAAGAAAATTCATAGTCATTTGTATTCTAATATAATATGGCTCTCATTCAGTAAGTCTGAAATCTTTAGAAGTATAGAGTATGAAGCAGTCCTGTTCTCATTCTTTCTATGGAATTAAACCTGGGGAGCTACCTCACAGTAGCAGGCAGAATGGCCTTCGGTGCAGCAGAATCTTGGGTGTTTTGGGCCCAAATTAATTAAAGCAGAGCAAACGGTTCTATTTTTTGCTGTTCTACTATTCAGGATAGTGGAGATACAGGCTGTCTGCTCTCAAATTTGAGACCCCTGTACTAGCTAATCCTGATAAAGAAGACTTGATATTTGGGTTGACCAGTTAGTTATCAATCCTATGAAGACTTCAGAGATGTGGGTAATAGGAAGTTATTTAGCTTTTCCCCTTCAAACCCTACCATAAAAAAGCTGGTAGAGTGGAGGAACCTGAGCACTATGTTGGATAAGGCCCTAAAGCAGGATTTGAGAGACACATGCACCTCACAAATCAGGTGCTGAATGAGAAGTAAGTGAGCACTTTCATAAACACATACATAGGATTGTCTATGCAATAAAAAAAAACAAAGCCACATCAGAACTGTATGAGCCTTGCCCTATTGGATTTATTGTGTTTAGGGATCACAAACCAACAGTTTCAGTTCTTTGGAGTTCATATTTGCTGTGGTTAGGTGTTTGCCAAGCCCCTGGGAGTGAATTCCTCTCAGCGTCCCTGGCAGGATTAAGGCTCTGCAAGTGATATGTGAGGGTTCTGAGAGGCTCTTGGGATCTAGTCTTTATCATGTTGTTATAAAGCACACTTCAGAAACCTCTTTACCTCTTTCACTACGTAGATTAAATGAAAATTGTAGCAAAATCTGATGATCACAGTCCAAATATTAAAAATAAAGCAGAAACATGACATGGGTTGGAAACTGATATAGTCTGCAAAAGAGGCACTTTCACAACACTATATTTTATGTATAATATAGCACTAATTTCAAAAGAGAAGAGCTGTACTTACATAGCTATAAACCTTCTATGCTGATTTTTAAATGTAATTCTAGTTTCTATATAATGTAAATATAATTTTACTCTAATGGGATAATCACCCTTCCATAAACTTAATCTTTTTTTTTAAATGGCCCTGAATATTCAAGACCTCATCAGAAAATCCTGATTCAAAATGAGTTAGGCTTTTATATCTTTGATTAGATTCCGGTTTTTGATGATGGCCATTTATATGCTGAACTGATGACTGCATCATTATGTAAGCAGGTGCATTCCTAACTGTACAATATCTACTGCTTCAACAGATCTGTCAGCATGGTAAGGGAACTTGGATGAGGAGTTTAAAATACCACCTCTATAATTCCTTACATCTGCATATGGAGGGGATAATCCAGGTCTAAACTAAGGATCTAAAATTAGAAATGTAACTAAAGTGGTGGGAACCAATGAGAGAACCTTGAAGCATCATTGAAATAACATTATACAAGAAGACTGAAGGATTTCTTACTATTGGTCAAAGGAACATAATTTGTCATTTACCATCCTTTGAGAGCTAAAGCTCACTCATTGCCAATGATGAGTGAAATAAAAAGAGGCTACATTTCTTTTTTTTTAAAAAAGAGAAAATACAGCATTCTAAATACAGCAGTTAAAACAGTGATGTCTGCTATTTCTCTAAAACCTGTTTAACACACTCTAGCTGGTACATGTTCTTAGATTTTTGAACTATTTTAATAGTAAGGTTCTAAGTGCCCAAAGATATTTAAGGATTTTTCTTCCATACCTTTTCCAACAAGTGAATTTGTTTGTGCTGATGAAACATGTCTGTGCCTTATCTTTTGTTCCTACTGGCACAAAACTAAAAGTTATAAAGAATAAAATAAAATAAACCTTTCTGAACTGGTGTTTCAGGACCTCAGAACAGTGGCTTCTCATTCTGCTATACCAATTGAATAAATTATATATAGTAAATATTTTTGTTGTTTTAAATCCTTTCCTAATAGATAATACTGGGATAATGATTATATTATGAAATTGTTGAATGATTTAATAATAGAAATGTTTTACCACAAGGTAAATTGTTGATGCCAAAAAGTTCTGCAAAGTATGCGCAATACTGGATGTGCTTCTGGGTTTTAAAGTGAAGTATTGATTATTTATCTTTTCATAACAATTTTCTTAGATTAGTGTCCTAATTCTCAATTCCAGGAGCTGATGCTGTGGAGGCCCAGTGTAAGAGATTTGAAGTGAGGGCAAGTGAAGGTGAAAAGGTGCTATTTTCTGCAGATGAAGATGAGATTATCATAGGAGCTGACAGACTCAAAGTAACAGGTAGAGTAACCATCAGGTCACTAAACAACATTTAAGTTTGTATGTTAAATAACTTTGGTGATAGTTTTGCTTAATGAATTTGTATCTGTCAGACTTTCATAAACTCTTTTGCAAAAGCAATGAATAAGTATATGGGGAAAGAATCTTAGCTTTAGCAGAGTGCTGGAGCTGTTCAAAATAATTCAGGATGAGCAATGAACATATGCTGTATAATGTCATGAATGAAAGACATTTTCTAATGCTAAGAATGAATTTCTTTGTGACCAGAATTGAACTTAGAATGAAATTTATATGACCTCACTGTAGTAGTTTCATTTTTATATCATAATTGATAAATCATTGATTTATGGCACATATGCCATTTTGAAAGGTTTCACTTATATAATGTCCCTGATAACTGTATAAGAACTTCTAGTATGCAGTATGTTCTGCAGTTCTTCTGTACTGAAAATGTCAAGTCTAATTTCTGTATGACCAAGGGTACACACTTCAAAGTACTCTGCTAATGCAGGCTGACCTTGAATTTGAGATGGGGAAGCCTTTTTCTCATCTGAACCTTGGTCTGTTTAATAGAAGAATTAGAAAGAATTCTGACTTGAGAGGCAAATTACTAAATTTGGGGCAAATCTTAAATAATTATGTTCTACCAGTATAAAACGAATTACCACTGAAGCATATTTATGCATTTCCTGAACATCAAAATCTTCATGGTTCAAGGATGCATTTTAATATACTTGATAGTAGTGATGAGTTAAAAGGACCACATAAACTAAGTTTGGCTTAGACAGTCATTTAACCTTCAGTTTTAAAAAAAACAAAAGCAAACAAACAAAAAACCCTTGTCTGAACCCACCTCTAACTCTGAGTCATGAAGCTGTAATCCAGAGTCGAATCCAAATCTGAATTTCCCCACAATGCAGATATGTTTGGTTTCAGAATGCAAGGGCAGGTCATATTTAAGAGAAGCTTGCATTACAAAGTTAAGGTTTTTCTGATCCCACTTTCTGTAGTTCAAGAATATTTTGAGCCCATATTTAAGTGGAGCTATCTCTTTTGTCTGTAAAGTTAAGATGTAAATTCCCAGGCTTTTTTTATGAGATTTAGAAAAATTTTTCTTTATAGTTTGATCAGATACAGCAAAATGGTTTTCCAATGCTATTCTATTACTTCCACCTGCAATTCAAAATAAATGCAGGAAATTTGGTGTCACAGCCAGGGGTTAAAGTACAATTTGAGTGGCTCTGGAATGTTTCCACACTGGTGGGCCCCCTTCCTGCACCAGGGGGCCCCCCCAAAACCCAGCTCCTGCCCTCCCATGCCAGTGGCCCACCTCCTGTCCCCCCATACTCCCCCAGCGTGAGCCTGCCACCCCCACACTTATGGGCAGTGCAGCTGGGGGGTGGGGGGGGTAGGCCACATTTCTGGGCAGCGGTGCAGCCCAGCAGAAGACTTCAGGCCCCACATTGGGGGTGGGGCCTGGAAGGGGAGGGGATTGGGGGCAGGGCTTGAGTCCCAGGATTGCCCCTGGCCCTGCCCCCTGCCCTGGCCCCTGCCCCAAGCCCCTAGCCCTGCCACCAGAATGCCCTGGAACACCATTCTGGGGCCTACTATTTATAGAGGCCTAGCGTTTGGGCCCTAAAAATAGAACGTGGATGTATAATGCTGTGTTCCGGTGCCCACTATTTTTCAGTGGTTGGCACCAGAATGCAGCGTTCCGGCTCCATGTTCTATTTTTAGGGGCACTGGAACACTAAGCTCCTAAAAATAGTGGGCATTCCGGGGCATTCCGGCGTACTAACCCCCTGCTCACAGCCAATTGGAGGCAGGAGAGGAGTTAACCAGACATTCTTTTTAAACATCAGAAATGGTATCCACATACAACAGTACTGATGAATAGGTGCTCTTTTTGTATTCACTCCTGTTCATTCATTACTACCTGACCTCTACTTATTTGTCACAGTGCACCCTTCTTTTCTCATGCTGGTTCTTCATAATCAAAGGCTTCCCCTAGCAGATAGGTAGAAATGCTGTATTGTCTAATGGGTAGCATTAATTACATTTTTGTTTACCAGAATGCAGGGGGGCAGAGGGAAGTTCTCCATTTCTTCAGAGGAGCTCTTCACAGACAGAAGTTTTAGGAAACATTTTAGTACAATAAAAGAGATCCTGGAAGAGAAGAACCAGAATAACATTAGAAGAAAAAAACAGACTCCTCCTGAGCCCCATTGGGATCCAAACTCCCAGTCAGATTGTTAAATATTCAGACATTCTGTCTTAAACAATTGACAGGAGCATTCAGAGTAGCTATTAAAAGTTTACAAAAGAAAATGTCTGACAAAGGACGCAGAAGTGCTATAGTAGTCAACATTAGGAAAACTAATTGTGTGCAGTAAATGTGACGCATCTTTCTTAGGGACCTTGAAAGCAATGTATTATAAGTGAACTTTAACTACCACTTATATGGCTAAATTTTCAAGTGACTGATTACCAGCAGCTCCCATTTACTTCAATGGAACTGGAGGTAAATGGCACTAAAGATAATCAGGCCAATAAATATAATACTTAAAATTGTTCATTTTGAAAAAGAAAATGATTTTTCTCTTAGTTTCTGAAAGAAACCAAAATATGTATATCTAATATTAAGCAAAAATAAGTATAGACTATTCTTTTTCTTCTTCTTCTTCTTCTAAATGCTGGAGATTTTACCTGACCAGCAAAGACCAGGAAAATCTGAGTTAGTTGCTGCTTTGATACCTTTGATTAGTTTCAGAGATTATTACTGTTTATATATTTATATATGACCCTCCACCATAGGATTTCATGGTACTGTTGTGAAATGAAACAGCCATGGTCCAATATTTATTTTTATGTACAGTGCAAACTAAGGCCATGATTCTGCAGTCATTCATGCACAGCTTTATTAATGTGAATCGTCCTCCTGAGTTTAATGGGAACTACTTACATGAATAAAGATAAGCACCTGTTTAAGTGTCTGCAGGGTGAGAACCAGAGAGAATACAGCTACCTACTGTTACTTAAGTAATGGAAAAATTCTCAGGTTTCACGGCTTTATGAACTGAAGTCCAGATTGTCAAACATACTCATCAACTCTAATTGTTTTCAGTAGGAGCTGCTGAGAGCTAAGTGCATTTGCGAATCTGTCCCTGGGTATGCAGATGGATCTTCTCTATATTATAGGTGCACATTCACTAAATGATCAGAGTGATGGCTTGTTACTTAGAATGAATTTATTAAAACAATATATGTGTGCAAATGCTAGGGATAACCTGGGTAAAATTGACCTTGTTATTTTTAATTTTAGGAGAATCTTTGGTTTGTGGCAGTTTTGGTTCAAATATCATAGAGATGGCTAGAATGGGATGAAATTTTTCAGAAGCACTTTTTTAATTGAAGAAAAATGCAATTTAGTCAATCTGAAACTATTTGTAAATTTGACAGAAATTTACTGAAAATTTGGGGCTGTGAATAAAGGGCTAGATTCACAAAAATGGCTGAAGGAGGAACCCACTTTTTTTTTTTTTAAACACAGTGA
Source organism: Podocnemis expansa (assembly GCA_007922195.1). Classification (NCBI taxonomy): domain Eukaryota; kingdom Metazoa; phylum Chordata; order Testudines; family Podocnemididae; genus Podocnemis; species Podocnemis expansa. Next base: position 2,707,132 of record ML681996.1, read on the forward strand.
TTAGCACATTTATCTAGAATGTGGAAAACCCAGCAATTTGAACCAACCCCTCATGGCTTCTAGGGGCATAGCCTAACAAGCCTGCTATAGGTTATTGTGGTTTTCATAGTGTCAACAGAAGAAACAGAGAGCAGCTCAGCTTTAAATGATCACAAATTCGTTGGAGCAGGGACTTGAACTTGAGCTTTTCACCTCCCATGAGTGCCCTAATAACCAAATTATGGAGTCATTTTGTCTCTTTTTTTTCCTCTCTCTCCTTCCCTGCACTCCCCCATTTCGTCGATTTTATGTAAAAATAAAAGAGTTTCAACAGCACAGCTTAATGTGGTTTAGAAGAACAATGTACTGCCCAGTGATTTGGGCAGGGCCTCCAGGGAGGCCTGTCCTCCCTCTCTGGATCTTGGATTTGAACACAAATCTTTTTCCTCGGCGGTGAGTACCCTCACAACTCAACTAAATATTATAGTCCCCGAACCTTGTCTTTTTGCTGCTACCACCATATTGTGAAGCTAGCCTTTTAAAAATGCCTGGAAACAAAACATTTCAGAATGAACACCATGATTTGTTTGTCCCAAAACAAATATTTTTGGTTCACTGTATTTCTGGAAAATTCTGGATTTGATTTGATCTGAATTGGTTATTTTTTTCAGTTTTTCAGAACAGCCTGTGAAATGAAAATCAGTTATTCTCTGAGCTGTGGAGATGAATGGTAATCGTACAGTACTACAAACAAGGAGTTCTGTCGCACTTAAAGACTAAGAAATTTATTTGTTTCATGAGCTTTTGTGAGAGAAAATTCCACTTTGACACCCTCCTAAGCATCTGATGAAGTGGAATTTTCTCCCACAAAAGCTCATGCAATACATAAATTTATTAAAGTGCCCACAGGACTGCTTTTTTGTTTTGCTGAACTAGACTAACATGGCTACCCGGTTGGAACTTGTTCAGTACTAGTAATTGATAGAATGTATTAGGAGGACATTTTCTAATATAGGAGAATCCTTGATGCAGCTGTGGTTTCTTTTAGTATCCATGCCATTTTCTGATTACAATAGAATTTCTACTTATAGGTTTTCCTTAAGGAAGAGTACTCTGGGGCTTAAGTTTGCTTTGTTTGGTTGGAAATTCTTGGCTGGGATGTAGCACCAGTCTCCAGATCTTGCAATAGTGCTGTTTACTAAATCTACTATTTCAAGTTCCCTTCGTCTCCTCTGCCCTTTCTTATACAATGTAAGTTATAAAGAAGGGCAGAGCTGTGCAAAATATCCATTCAAGTACAAAACTGGTTTAAAATTATGTGATTTATAATTGGGTGATTGCACTTATTTACAGACTTAAAAAGTGACCTTTTTCTCAGCAAAAAATTATTAAGGGTACAACATTATACACAGAATCATGTTAATGCCTGAGTTTTCAAGATAATTGCATTCATTTTCAATTTTTAAAATATAATTTATACAACAACATGCAGCACTTTGCATTTTCACCTTTTTTTGGCTATGAAAAGTTATTTTGTAAAAAATTTGCAGAAAGCAAAATGTGTGTATGGAAATCATATAAAAGGAAACAATTTATTTGCAAAAACTATCAGAAATAACATTTAACAGATTTCTAATCCAAGTTCTTGAAAAGAAAATTTAAATCTAAAAGTATGTATGAAGAGATGAGTCCTAAACTAGCTGTCACCATTAAAGACACAGATCTTGGAATCACAACAGATAGTTCTCTGAAAACACAGTATATGTCAAATAGCAGTCAAAACAGCTAACTACACATAAGGAGCCATTAGGAAGAAAATTGATAAGACAGAACACATCACAATGCCATTGTGCAAATCCATGCCACACCCTGAATACTGTTCTGGTCTCCCCATCTCAAAACAGATATATTGGAATTGGAAAAGATAGTGAAAATGGACAACAAAAATTATTAGAGATACAGAAGAGCTAATATATGAGCTGAGATTAAAAAGACTGTGACTGCTCATCTTATAAAAGAAACTAGCTGTATGGAACAGCTAATATATGAGATGAGATTAAAAAGACTGTGACTGCTTATCTTATAAAAGAAATGACAGAGGATATATGATAGAGGTATATCAGATTTGAATGGTGTGGAGGAAGTGAATGGAGAAAATTTATCTCTTCATATAATATAAGAACTAGGGGGTCAGCTGGTGATATTAATAGTCAGCATGCTTAAATCAAAGAAAAGGAAGTATTTATTCACACAAAACAGTCAACTTTTGAAATTTGTTTCCATGAGATGTTGTAAAGTATAACTGGGTTTCAAAAAGAATTAGTTAAGTTTGCAGGGATTTGATCTATCAGTGGCTATTAGTATGCACACAGTTTTGTAAAGGTAAATTTAAGCAAAATTTTTCAAACACTCATGGTGAAAAGGGATACAATCAGGGTATCGTCAGAGCAGGGTGGAAGTCCAAGCCCAAGCTCTACTGCCCTGGCCTGAAGCTGAATTCAAGGAACTCATGGACATGTCTTGAAGTCACAAAATCCATGACTTCAGTAGGAAAATTGTATCCATAGCTATTAGGAAAGATGATCAGGGATGCAATCCCACATTCCTGAACCTCTGCCCACCAGAAGCTGGGACTAGATGACAGGTGGATGGGTCATTTGAATGTGCCCTGTTCTGTTCATTTCCTTTGGAGTACCTGGCACCAGAAGATTTGATACTGGGCTAGATGGACCATAGTTCTGATTCAATGTGACCATGCTTATGTTCTTAAGATCACTTGTTTGCAATTGCTTCTTGACCAGTATCAATAAACAAATGTGAGGGTAAAGTCCCAGAAATATAAGGACTTTTAATGTAACTCAGATGAAACACTGTCTAGAATCTAAACCCTTTTCTATTGTAAAAACTCTGCAATCCTTTTTATGTTAACTGTTTAATCAGATTATAGGAGAACAAAAATATTCCCCATGCTGGAATTTAAAAAGGTCATATTAATTAGCTTTTTAAAATAGTTACACAAAAAGCCCTCATTTCCAAACTTCTAGATCCCTGACAAGAAAAAGGAGCGTGTGCTAGGCTCCAGCCTAACATGAAAGGTGTAATGAGTTACATTAGCTTCATTACTGACTGCAGCCTAAAGCTGGGACTATTGACCCAAGTTATCCAGGTAGGTCAGTGACAGAGGAAGTAAATAGTTTATATTAATTGTATGAGTCTACATGTAGACCCATGGATAGTATACTAAAATCTTTCCCCAAAGGTGGTAAAATCCCCAGCCTGGGGGGAAATATCCACAACATTTTCTTCATATCACAGTCTTTGAGTTCTTACCCAAGGATTGTGTATTACTTTTAATTTTTCAGAAAAACCTGGTGAGATGATGAGTCCCTGTGAGTTGCATCAGTCAATTTATATTACACTATATGGCATAATATGACTGATGAAACCTGGCAAGATGTCACAGTGCCAAACATCAGATCATTTTTTTTAAAGCATACTTTTCTCAAGCCCCCACTTTTATAATCACAGAACATTAGGTTTGGATGTGGGAAGAAGAGGAGAAGAAAGCATAACTTTCAAACTGGAATAATCAAAGAGTGAAGAGAAATAGAACAATATTTCTGAATGGAAAATCTGAAGTTTTCTAATTACAGTAAATCAGGATTGATATTACAGTATAAATCAAATTTTGTTATTCTTCTTAACTGAGACTTAGAATTCTTGGTAAATGAATCCACTATGTCATCAACAATTTTTATTATAATTCTTCTAAAGGCTACACTTCTTTTGAGTTGCAGAAAGCCACAGAACCAAACTCAGTTTCTTCTTTGCCTTTGGATATTCAGGGAACATTGTTGCAACATACTTCAGTGCCAAGATAATATGACATATTTCTGTCTGTAGAGATCCAGAAATGTAAAGCATCAGTTATTAGGAATCATAGATTAGGACTGGAAGGGACTTCAGGAGGTCATTTACCCCAACCCTCTGCTCAAAGCAGGGCCTACCCCTAGAAACCACAAAATCTGTGACACTTTTCTTTCACTAAAAAGGCTCCTTACACTGTAGATAGGCAAATAAAAGTGTGGCAGCAGCATACTGGTGAAACCAGAGATTGAGAAAATGAATTAATACACACCGGATATACTCCAAAGACTAGCAAAACATGGAGACAAATTTGTGTTATTTTTTCCAGAAAAATTACTGTTATGGATTTCCTCATTAAGGAGCTTCTTAGCTAACCTTCGAATTTTATAAGTATTATATTAAAAAGTGAGCATAGGAGTTGCAGTTCCTTTGCCAGTAAGAATAATGGAGTCAGCTTAGCCACTGACACTTTACCTTATTGAGAACTTCCCTAAATAATGGAAATAATTCACACCCGGCTAGTACAGGTGCCAAAGTTTAATTTAAAAATCTTGATGATATAGAGTTTGCTGATATAATTTATAGAACTTATATTTCTCTCTCACTCCAGCACCTCTTTCTGTTTGTCTTTAAATTGTGTTGGTTCTTTTCTACTTTATCATTCAACAGGACTAAAAGACCATGCAGGTTCTGAAACCTTGCATTCCTGTGAGAAATTTAAAACTTCACATCTTCCTTTTTTATTTTAATTTATAGAACATCCATAAGACAAGGAGGTTACTTCAGAGAATTATCTCTAGAGACCTGATGGATAAATAAATTGTATGAATCTACTCATCCAAAGTTCCCCTAAATGTCAGTGTGCTCAGACTGAGTCAGACCACTTCATCTGAACATTTGTGTATGGAGGTATTTTAAATGGTTTGGAGTTAAGGATGGATTTTTTTTTTTTTACTAAGATATGGTGTAAATCTTTTAACTGAAAGAATTATAATTCACACAAATGAATATTTCAACCTGGACAATCTTTTTTTCTTCATTTCTCAGTCTTTTTCAGTTTTTAGGTTTTTCTTTCCAGAGCTCTGAAACATTTACAATCATTTGTTTTCAGATTTACCACAGAGACTTACCACCTCTTCTGAGTGGAAAAATATAAAAATATTGAAGTCATACCTTCAACATTTCATATAGGACTTCACATTAGGAGAAACCTGACAGGGGATTTTCTTTTAAAAAATCATAATAAATTATTCAGTCTCTGCTTTCTCAGCCACACCTTATTGTTCACTACAGATGGTGACAGAACAGTGAACTTTTGTGAACCTTTATGGAGGACTGCTGTCCTTCCAATCCCTGAGACTCCTGTTGCTAGGCTTTATACATCCCAGGCATATGGCAGAGGAAGAAGGGGAATATGGATATTGCCAAGGCACTGAGATTTAAGCCTCAGCAGTGGAGCCCACACCTGACTCCCATGAATCCTATTACAAACCTTTTGCAGTCCTACTGTAAATCTTGGATCCTTGGACTCAGTTGGATATCTTGGCTCTATAACTGTGTGGGCCCATTTTTATCCCCAACCTTCCTTAAATCCCAGTCCAAAGTGAAAAGGTGTTTTTCATCCCCCTTAATTGTTAATGATTTAATAATTATGATTTTTATTAATGTTATCAGTTGTCCATGAAAGTGTGACAAATCTTGAAAATTTGAGCATCATGCAAGAGGCACACTTGTCGCTGTTTCTTTCAGCAAGCACAGTAAGAAACCTAGCTTTCCACATTTATTTCCAAGAGTTTACTGTAATGGATTTTGCTGCTTTTTTTGTGAAGTCACCCCCTGTATGTCGATATAGTTTGATCCAACTTGTAGGAAATATTTGATCTGCAAGTGAACATGATAGGAAATACTGAGTAAAAATGCCTAAGACATTGATAAGAGTGAATAAAATTGCTTGCTCCTTTTCCCCCCACGTTTTTCCCACTGCAGTGGAAGATGATGGAAAACTTAGGTTTGACAGGCACGTAGTGCCTCAGTCTAAATGATAGATGTGCTTTTTGGTGGTCTAGTAAAATTTACTTTTGCTTTGACTAAGTTTAAAATTTAAAAAGTGCTTCCTACAGCCACACTTGGATATTTGTTTAGTTTAGTCTTTTGTTAAATGAGACAAAGCTAATTCTCCTAAGGCAGAGCTTGCAGGGACCAAAAACCTGAATCATTTTCTTTAATCTATCAGGGTGTTTTAACCTTTTCAGCATGCCTCTTAAAACTTTGCGCTTATCAATCAAAATATTAAGAGGTTAGAAAATATTATTCTAGTAATAGTAAAAAGGTCACATTTAAAATTCTGCTGTCTAGATTTTCAAAACTGCTCACCTGTCTTGTGATGGTCATACATGTGTATGGGTGTATATATCTGCATTCACATGTATTTATTTAATATTAAACTCATGCAAAATGGGTACACAAAAATATGCATGCATTTTTGCATATATGGCTTTGGAAATCTTGTTTACTATTTGGATCTGATTCCTTACTATAGAGCGTGAATATAAAAATGGAGGCCATGGGCTAGATTCTCTGGTCATATAAGTTCACTCTGCAATACTCTAACATTGCAAAGTGGTCTTTATGCAATAAGAGACAAGCAATGAGTGGAGAATTCCCACTGAAAGTTGATAATTGCTGCTCTACTCTCTCCTGTGCCAATGACAACTGGGGTGCAGAAGGGGAATATCAGAGGCCAGAAGCAAAGAAAGCAAGAAAACTGTTCTAATTTCCACTGTTTCTGGGTTGCATTCTGTCAGGAAGTCACAACTGGCCCCTTGTGGAGTTAAGACACAGTGGATAATTGAGTCTGCTTAGTAAACTGAGACGGGCCCAAACCAAAGAATCATATACCCTTACTACATTCTGAATTTTTGAAATCTAAACATGTGTCCAGATTTTGCAATGGAGAGTTGCCACTTTAATGGGTTGGTCAAAAAACCTCACATGCAGACCCAAACTTTGTATGTTTTTATAGATCTAAATTTTGCAGCTCAGGTCACCTCAGATTTTAAGATACAGCTGCTAATGAAGAGGAAGAGTAAATCATTGAAGAACTTCATTGCTTCTGGTTTGTACTGCATATTAGATTGTAATTAATTTATGCATGGAAACACAAATGAAATGATGAAGACAGGTCAGACTGAAAAGACCATCAAATATGAGTTTAGTGAAAAGGATTTAAATGTCAACCATACTAAAAGGATGCTACATGGTAAACTATATCACTATGTCCTAATGTGGAACTAGGGTAGAGTAGTGAGTTGATAAAAATCTCAGCATTCTACTTCTGGAGTCCTTAGAATCATAGGAGAAAAAATAAAAGCATATTGAATAAATACTACAAGAACATTTCCACAGGGGCAGCCATGTTAGTCTAGTTCAGTAAATGGGATCAAGTCACCTGTTTTGATGAGAGAAAAATCAAAAGTACCTATTTAGCCCGGAAGCAATGCAATCAAATTTGCAAATTAATTCAATCTCAGCAGCTTCTCTTTGAAGCCTTGATCTGGTATTCACTGGCTGAGCACTTCAATTGGTAATTCGTTAATGGAGTGATCATTTACAACATTACATTACAACAGGGGATTTGACGTCATCTTCCTCTATATGCTGTTCCCCAGTGTTTGAATCTTTACAACTGCTTTGATTTGCTGTTACAGTGTGACCCGTTCTTATGACTTAGACTTCCCTGCATTTATTTCCTCCCATTCTGTAAGTTACCCCATCTTCAAAACATCTGATGAAGCAGGATCTTCTCTCATGAAAACACATGCAATAAATATTTTTTTAGTTTTTAACTGCCCTAGGACTCCTTGTTTGTTTCACAAGCACATTGTATTATTCTTTTCCCAAAGTGTATACAATGGCACCCAGTTACTGTGGCGTAACTTAGGTATTGTGACAAATGATATTTTATGACATCAAACCATATAATGAATGTCAGTGCCATATATTAACACTATTAAAGTCCTCTGAATCCCACAACAGCTTTATCCATGCCTTAAGGCAAAAACAATTACTGAACATTCAATCTCTTTAAAACAATATATGTTGTCACCAGAGTCTGTTACTATTATGCTATGAGGAAATTGCATTAAATATTGAATACTGTATTGAGTTTTGCCTTCCCCATCTCAAAAAAGTTACATTAGAAGTTTAAAAAGTACAGATAAAAATGATTAAGTGTATGGAACAACATCCATACAAGGAAAGATTAAAAAGACTAGGATTGTTCATCTTACACAGAGATGAATAAGGGTGATATAACAGATTTATAAAATTATAATGAATAGTGTGGAGAAAGTGAATAAGGGAGTATTCCCTACACATAACACAAGAGCTGGCATCACCCAACAAAATTAATAATCATCAGGTTTAAAACAAAAGGAAGTACTTTTCCACACAGCACCTAGTTAACCTGTTGAACTTGTTACTTGAGGAGGTGGTAAAGGCCAAAATATAAATGGATTTAAAAAGAATTATGTGAATTCCTGGAGGAGAGGTCCATCAATGTATTTTAGCCAGGATGATGAGGGATGCAACCCCATGTTCTGTGTATCCCTACTTCTCCAGCTGCCAAAAGCTGAGTCTAAATTGCAGGGAATGGAACGCTTGATACATTTCTCCATTTTGTTCATTCTCTCTGAGGCATCTGGCAATGGCTACAGTCAGAAGACAGGATAATGGGCTAGAGAATGGTTCCCAACCATGCATGACACATCGATTCCCCCAATAGCCCCACATCTCTTTCCCTCACGGCGGCACTAAATCCATTCCCTCTCAGCAGCCTCTGGTCTCTTTCCCCCCCTGCATCTCTTTTCTCCAGCAGCATCACTTATCTTTCCCCCTGGCAGCTCCAACTCCCGAATCTCTTTCCCCCACAGCCTGAGCTCTCACCCTGGCTGGCTCTAGCCCTAACTAAAACAGGCAGGTTGCCAGTGTTGTGAGTCATGGTTCACTGCCGCTGCAGCTCTCTGGCAATGGAGGGACTTTCAGCAGCAGGCTGCAAGCCTGTAGCACATTCACCTCTGTGCTGAGACACTTTTGTATTGAGAACTGCTGGGCTAGAGGAGCCATTGGCTTGATCCAGTCTGTCTATTCTTATGTTCATATTGTGAGACAGAGGGGCTAAGAGTCGGCCGGAGAGTGATAGAAGGGAGGTTTATAAATACTAGAATGATCTGGGCCTCATGTTTTATGAATGGAGGACAGGTCAGTATAGGAATATCTGAGGGCAATTAATGCCTAGCCAGGGACCTGATTAAAATTCCCTGCTCCAGCCAGGTAACTGGGGAGAGGGAGAGCCAGTGAGAGTATTGGAGGAGCATAGTGATGGATGAGAAATAAAAGGGAATCAGAGGAGGAGAATGCTGGGAAGGAAGCATGCTTGCTGAACCCCAAAAACTAAAAGGGCACTGGCTGGAGGGGGAGGAGTAACCCAGGGGAAAATATCAGTCAGAAGCACTGGTGGCAGTGCAAGGCCACTACTATTAGTGCACCTGAGCTGGGAACTGGCGAAGTGGATGGGCCTGGGTCCCTGTTTCCTTACCCCACCAAGCATTACTGGGCTGGCTAACACTTGGAAATAGGGGCCACAAAGAGCACCTTGACCCTCCAGAAAAAAGAAAATTGTGGCATCCACAGTAGTCAAGTTGGCGTTTTGCCACAATATGTACAGCGTTTGCAGTGGTGACATATTAGTACAACTAAATTTGCAATGGACTGGATTATATTACCAGTACATTCAAGTGGGAAATGACAGACACAATCAACTTTCTACTGTTGATTAAGCAGATGCTTTTTTCCTCAGGTTAACTAGAAATGGTGGTTTATCTCTTAAATGTCTGAATTTGTAATTTTGGGGGATTTAAACTTGGTTTTATTTTTTGGATCTTTCCTGTTTTTTAACTTGGACCTTCAGGATAAAATCCTGGCCCCACTGAAATCAATGGGGAGATAATTACACTCATAAGGTTTGTGTGTGTTTGAAGTTGAAAAATAGATAAAGCAGCAAATAGCCAGCAAAGGACAGTTGCGCTGTATATAAAATGGTCTTTGTGAACACATTACTTGAATAATGTGATGCCCAATGTAAACTCTGCTATGGAGAACTTTTTATCCCCATAAGGTCATGCTCTTGCTGTATGAATCCATGACCATCAAAATTTTGAACCAGCATCTATACTGATGGGGATGTTAGCTTTGCAGCATCGGTATCAAACTTTGTTGTCAGTAGATCAAAGCACAAAGCAGCAGCATGTAGGTGAAGCTGTAAAAGAAATTGTAGATTCAAGTCATTTCTTCTGTGCAATGCATCTCAAACGGTATTTGGTAGCAGACTCCTATGAGATAGGAATACTTTCATCAATGGGAAGGCACTCCAGAAAAATATTAAATCACACACAAAAATATGGCCTGAAGCTCTCAGCCTGCATTGTAAATTTAAATTTCTGTTTGGGTGGAGGATAATGATAGGTTTTTATTTCAGTTTGACAGCAATAAATTCAACACAGCGATACACAAGCACAATGAGTCATCCTTATATAATGTAAATGTATGTGTATGACTTTACTGAGTTTCAGCATGTATAGTAGTACACAGCAAAGGATTTGCAGTTGGAACCTAGCGTCTATGCACACAAATACCGGAGAGAAAAGTGGCAAAAATGAATTTGAATTCTATAGAACAAGCAAAAGTAAAAGGTGATTTAAAACTAGAGAAGACATGTAGATTGCCAAAACTTCAGATCCAAGCAGATGCTTCCCAAAATTCTGAATAAAGAAAAAACTAGAAAAAGGTTTAGTAGCAGATGTATTTTAAAAGTCTTTGAAAATGATAGACACATGGGTGAATAACGACTATAAAATACATGTAAAAGATTATAGAAAAGACCCTGAAATCTCATCAGCAGTGAAGAGACAGATGATAAAAAAATGTTAACTGTGTACAGTCAGGGAGTTGCTAGAAAGATGTGATTTAATCAAGGACAGTCAACAAGGATTTACCAGCAAACAAGAAGAGATCCTTTCTAACAAATTTGGTAGATATATTTTGAGGAACAGTGACAATGTTTTTTGAAGTGTGATTTCTTTTGTGATTCCTGATAGAAGGTTGGATTCCTCGTGCAAATAGTGGCACAGAGGAAATAGGACAAGGCAAATGCAGGCTCTAAAATATTCCACTAACACTTTCTGTAGAACCTACACTTGTGAAGACCTCATTCAGTCAGCCTGCTGATGAAAAGAATGCTGACTGAACTACAGGTGAAAGGATAGGAAGCCCAAGTTCTTTGTTAAGTGAACTACCTGGTACTGCAGATCACACATTGTGGGAGATGAATATGAAACGTTATATTATGATTCCATCCTGGTTTTGGCTTTTCAGTACTGTTCTGAGCATAGCTATTGGAACAAAGAGGAAGGTTAAGAGATGAAAGATCAGTTAGCATTTTACCTCTAGTAACAAACTGGTTCAGGTAAGTTCAGTAAAAGTCCTTCTTTTTGATCCCATGTGAGAGAACAGTGTGTTATTTTCTACAGCTCTCAGCAGCCTAAACAAATCGCTCTTTTTACCTGATAGAATGTTTAACTCTGTTTCTACTTGTTTAAAAGAAATCTTTTTTTCTCCTTCCTAACATTTTTGCTTCAACTATATGTACTTGATTTTTTTAATATTATACATAGTTTTGCATTTGTTTTTGATAGCCAATTTTAATGGTTTTGTAAATGTTAGTAATGTGTTATGTGCTTGAAATGTCTTGTGCTATTTTGAGCTTCTAAAAATGTATGATGTCATCAGTTTTTTCAGACACCAAAAAACTCTTGAGTCACTCCTGAATATGTGACAGGAAATAACTAAATTATGCTACTGTAAATCCAAGGGTACTTGTGAGTGGGAGAATTTGAGGATGAGGAGAAGAAACAAGGAGTCTTGTGGCATGTTTAAAGACGAACAAATTTATTTATCACAGCAGCGTTATTATAATGTTTTTAAAATGAATAGCTTTTTTTTTACAGTAAAATACAATTCAGAATATCTTCACAAGGCAGGGAAAATGGACTTACATGATTTAACTGTAAAGATCATTCAGAAGATACACTGTATTAGCATTTTTATTCTATATATAGCCATATTAGATCAGCAGGTCTAGAAATTCCCAGAGTACTTTGTGTACTATGACAGTCCTCTTTCAGCAGATGGACTTCCCTTCAGTGTTAGCATTATTTGCAGTCTGTACAAATAGCTAAACATAACACAATGCTTAGTACAAAGAAGAGAATCTCAAAAGAGCAAAAAAGGGGAAAAAAAGAACAATACATGTGGTATAAGAGGGCTGTGCACATGTCCACACATAAGTATATTTATGTGTTTCTTTCGATATTCTGGGCATATCTAATCCATTACTTGCCATTGTAGGGGCATCAGACACCACAGGTAAGTGGGTGAAATCTGATGTTATATGAGGTCAGAAGGACGATCTAACAGTCTCTGTTGGCCTTAAAGCCTATGAAATGTATATGTGTCTATTTATATCTGTATCTGTGATTAAAACAGCCTGTACCAGGTTTGCTCAAGGTGCCTTCCTGCTTCTCCAAACACTCGGAAACTTCTATACTTTTATTTGCATTCTTTATTTCAGTGTGGCACCCACCACCAAATACATATAACAGTTTCAGCTTCATGGCCTCTGTGGCCTCACTGGATCAGCCACAGACGCACAGGAACCTCATCTTCTTTCTGTGGCTCCCCCTTCTCTAACTGAGCTGCTACCTATCACATTCCTCCAAGCAGCCTTTGTACTACCCAGATAAAGAGCTCTGCAGTTGCTGACCATTAGCTCAGTCAATACAGAATCCCCCAGCTAGATCCAGTTCCCCCTTAATAAGGGTTTGAGTGGCAGAGAGCCAACTCCCTCAGCCCTGTCACACAACGCCTTTCCCTACCAGCCATGAAGTCTTCTGAATGGGATGCATGTGGAGATGTTTTGATGCAGGCTAACAGTAGATTTTATTTTATATAATGTGGAATGAAAAAGAGAGACAAATTGAACATAAATTACTTAATCCATTTAGTTTGACTTGGATTTTGTAAAGACTGTAACACCTACTAATTTTCAACAGCATTTGGGCAGCTAACACTAGTAACCTCCTTGGAAAATCTAAGTTCTAAACGGGCAGCCATGTTAGTCTAGTTCAGTAAAGCAAACAAACAAGGAGTCCTGTGGCACTTAAAGACTAACGAATATATTTATTGCATGAGCTTTCGTGGGAGAAAATCCCACTTTGTCAGAAGTAAGTTCCCTCATCTTCAGAGCGTCTGTTAGTCTTCAAGTGTCACAGGACTTTTTTTTTTTTTTGAAATCTAAGACTCAGAGTTTGCACCAGGTGGCACAAATTAATGCGAAGGTCATCAAATGATTTTAGAGCAGTCATTCATCAATAGAAAAAAGAGCAAACATCAAGTGAGAAATACCAATTATAAAAGATAGATTGGTAACACATTGTATAAACATCTTAAACCTTTTACTCTTTCATTATTTTGGGCTTAATTGTAGCCTTTCCATGAACCCTGCCTTACTCTTCTTCTCAGGAAAGGAATGTCCAGTGCTGGGCCTACACATCATGCAGTGTGCATCTGTAGGCAGTGTTGGCACAACTATTTGGGCTAGTATCTTGGTTCATTGTATCCCTCCCTTTTTGTGTCTAGGGAGGCAACATAGTGGCTCATAGAAACTGCAGCACTCCCATGCACACCTACCCACGTTACTCCCTTGCGTAGACTTTCCATGATAGAGCCCTGACACCTTCTTGCTCTCCTGTATGTCTACACACCCCAGTCATGATTTGTCACTTCCTGGATGACTTGCATTTCTTTGTCTCTATCCCAAATCACAGGACCATTTGTGGGCTAACTTTCTTAGTGACATTTTAACAAGAAAATGTCAAACAAAATAAGCAGCATCCCAGAGATGGTGTACAAGAAAGAATATATTGTGGATTATTGCATCAGCTCCCTGTGCACTTGGAAGGTTAAATTTTAAAATATGTAATACACAAAATATACATACAGATTAAGGAAGTAAGTGGCCTTCATCCACAGTTTTAGAGGGTCATTCACCACAGCCATTTGGAGACTCTGGGACAATTCGTATCCATCAGGTCCCAGAGAAGTAACGACCAAACCTTTTGGAGAATCATGCTCTGTTGCTATGGCAGTGCTGGAGATGGCAGGGTGATGTCATATGATAGGAGAACATCCAAAGAGCATACGAACTGGCCAGATTCTTACATATTGAGCAAATGTTGGGAGAACTTTGCATGTGGGCACTAGGTTACTGATGTACCTGACAGTATCTGATATGTACAGGCAACATCCAAATTGATCTCAAACATCTTACTGTAGAATTATAACAATGCATTTTTATTTTCATCCTATTTTTCATAATATTGAAGATGTTGCAATGAACCATACACAACCACACATTAAAATACATGATCCAGTTTAAAGAAGAAAACAGTTTTTTTAATGATACCATGTAAAAGACCTTGGCAATTAAATATTAAACTTCTCTGGAAAGATAATGAATTTCAGCATTTTCTGTGTGACTTTGGAGCCTTAAGTTTCAAGTTGTTTTGTGAATCTGGAACTTTTGCAAATGGGAGTTAGGCTCCCAAGTCATGTAGCTGATTTTGAAACCTTATCTTACAGACAGAATTTACAGAATATCTCACAGAATAAGCTTGGTTTATATAGCCTAAGCAAAAGAAGGTTGAGGGGTGATAGGATTGTGCTCTATAAATACATCAGAGGAATAAATATCGGGGAGAGAGAGGAATTATTTGAGTACAGCACCAATGTGGACATAAGAACAAATGGATGTAAAATGTCCATCAGGAAATTTAGGCTTGAAATTAGAGACAAGTTTATAACCATCAGAGGAGTGAAGTTCTGGAATAGCCTTTCAAGAGGAGCTGTGGGCCTTCAAAACTGAGCTTGACAAGTTTATGGAGGGATGGTATGATAGGACAGGTTACTTTGGAAATTGACTGATGTTTGATCATTGACTACTGGTGGTGAATAGGAAAGTGGCCTATGAAGGCAGGGTAGTTGGGGTGGATTCTGACTTATAGAGAATTCTTTCTTCGGTGACTGGCTGGTGAGACTTGCCCACATGCTCAGAGTTTAACTGATTGCCATATTTGAGGTCAGGAAGGAATTTTCACCCAGGGTTGATTGGTTAGATCTGGGGGGGATGGAGTTTCACCTTCCTCTGTAGCATGAGGTATGGCTCACCTGCTGGTGAATTCTCAGTACCTTGAAGTTCGTACATCATGATTTGAAGACTTAAATAACTCAGTCCTATGTTAGAGGCTTATTGCTGGAGTGGGTGGGTGAGGTTTTGAGGCCTGCATTGCGTGGGAGGTCGTATTAGATTATCATACTGGTCCCTGCTGACGTTAAAGTCTATGAGTCTGAGTCTACTGATGCTTAGAACATGTGGATTCTCTAGTCTTGCGTAACATTCTCAATCTTGCTCCAGCCCCTGTATGCCACGTGAAGAGATGAGAGCAGTATAAAGGGGGTCCTAAATTTTTAGATTTTGCCAAACAGAGGATTCCCCTAGTGTGGACACTGCAGAGTCAGGTGAACATCTACCTACTAACGATCTCCTTGTGAGGCACAGCACAGAGGCTGTGCCACAGATTTGCAGGAGGGGTGGGACAATTGCAGGGCTACAGATGGAAAATAGGAGAGGGTTCAGGGGAAAAAAATGACTTTATTGAAGACTGGAGAGAAAGCTTTACAGGAAGAAATTTAAAGAGCCATAACTCTTAAGTTCCTTAAAAAGGAAATGGAGAGGTAAGTAACAGGAAATGGATATGAAATAGCAGATACTAATGGGCTCTTCAATCTAAAGAAAAAAGCCAAATCAAAGAAACAGTAACTGGAAGTCAAATAATTCAAAATAGATGCAAGGCACGTGTTTTTAACAAAGGGGTGATTAGTCACTGAAACAAATTACCAAGGGAAGTATATTGGATTCTCTGTCTTTTGATGTGTCCAGGTCAAGGCTTGGATGCTTTTACAGAAGATATGTTATTCATAAATACAAGTTTTTGAGCTCACTGCAAGCATAACTGGGTGAATTTTACAGCCCATGATACACTGAAACTAAGCTATGGGTATTGACTGTCTTTAAAATCTATGAACCTATCAATATCATCAGTGTCAGCAAGTATATAACACTAAAACTATTTTTTTTTAAATTTTTTTAGCAGATCCCCTAAAGAATGTTGCTTTTTTCAGTTTGTGAAGTGTCCATGAACAAACTATGTTTTTTCCTTCTATTTGTTACTTAAATTATTCATTAAATAATGTCAGTGAATAATTAATTGGTCATGAACACTTTGTTATGCCTTGTTAGTATTTGAAATCTGAGTTGTTTTGACATTTATCATAATCATGTTTGTTTAATTAATGAACAAGTCTAATTCATGATATTGGGTTTCCCATGCAAAACTTCTAATTAGAAAACAATTTTCCACATATGTTGTTATATTTGCTTAAGAAACATTATTATAGCAAATATTCCCTCCAGTAAATTAATTCTCTAGAAATTTTCTAAAATCTGACACAAAACATGTTTATTTATTTTAATAGTGACCAAGCCTTATTTAATGAAACTTTGATTCTGCACCATTAAATCATTATGAATAAACTGATTATTACATTGCAAGTTTTGGCTGGTCTTATAGGAGATTTATGGTATAGTTCAGCATTTCCACAGTTCTCTTGATTTCTCAGGAATAATTTTTAGTGATACAAGTAAATCTTTTACGTTTGAAGATGCATTTTATCTGTTTTCCAATTTGAATATATTCAGATTTTCTAGGAAGAAACCCACTCTTTGGGTTTGATCCTGCAAGTTGATGAGAATTCTGATTTTCCAAGGCACTTAAGCATATGCTTTATTTAAAGCATTTAAGTATTTTCTCCCTATGTACATGCTGAAATGCATTACTGGATCAAGGTGATTGCTGGGCAGAGTGTTCATTATCTTCAAGGTTCAGGTCTTTGACCAATAATTTTTTCTATAGGGTTTCCCTTCCAAAATAATTGTTGAAATTTAATTTTTTTTTGTTAAATTATTTTTTATCTTCTTCTACTGTTAGAAATGGGTGTACTTTGTCCCTAGTACTTAGTTTGCCTTTAATAGATTTCTAAAAGCCTTTCTTATTCCCCTTAGTCTCATCAACTATTTTTCTTTCTAAGATCGTTGCTATCTTTTCCCCGAAAGCGTTACATGACTCTAAGTATTCTTCATTGGCTTGTATTCTGTATTTGGGAGTATTCAGCTTCTTGACTTTTTCCTTCACCAGGCATTTTTCCCCCCTGCTTCTTATCTTTGAATTGTTCAAGTAAGCGACCTCAGCCACTTATTGTCCTTGGTACTCTATAGTCAAAAGTTCAGTGTTAAGTAGCCATGCAAGCCTGCCAGGTTGGCACCCATTTATTACACTTTGTTTACAATAAAAGAGTAGTTGTAGATAGCCCAGACTATGGTAGATAGGCTTGGCTTTGGTAGATAGGATAACTGGTGGATGGGATAGGATACCGAATGGGATATGGAACAAAATGAATGGCACACTGTGAAATGGTTTGAAATGAAGATCAGCACCTGCAGAACATTGGCATTTCCCACAGCTAAATAACAGAATGGTATTATACCTGTTGTGAATATGAGTGTCCGCAAATAAAGGTATCTGTTCCTGGTAGTATCTAAAGCAGTTTTGGTTAAAATGATAAGGTATGTCCACACATCTCTTTTATTTTGAAATAACACTGGTTATTTCAAAATAAAAGAGATTAGGTCCACACGATGTATTCTTATTTCGAAATGACGGGTTCCATCATTTTGAAATAAGAGCTGTCATTTTGAAATAGCTTAAACCTTCTTTAAATTGAAACGGCGGTTATTTTGCAATAATGGCATTTGGACATGTTATTTCAAAATAACCATTTTTTTGAAATAACACTTTTGCTCTTCTCCTTCCCAGGGTACCTTCCTTTTAGCCTATATTGGGTAAGGGCATGGCCCAGGGAGGGCCATTTTGCCACACCTCCCATGGTGCCCCTTTCCTAAAGTGAAATAGCAAGTCCTGTGTTTGGACATGTTATTTCGCTTTGAGCTTTTCCCTTAATTTGAATTAACTTATTTTGAAATAAGGACTTTATTTTGAAATAATTCATTTCAAAATAACTTATTTCAAAATAATGATGTACGTGTTGACATGACCATAGAAAAACAAAGAATTCCCAGATAGAACTATAGGCACTATCCCTTCATTCTAATGACTAAAGAATAAAAAGTGTGTGTTTGTTTTGGCCTTAAAGGGGAGTCTTTGCTGAGAGCAGTCCCTTTTGTTCCTACCATGCACATATGTTTTTGGAACATAGTTAATTATTTTTGTATACATTTTCCAGATAGACCTTCGATGAAGTGGCAATCAGTAGCCTAGTTTTGTATTAGTATTGAAATGGGGAGATCCGTTTGTTTAGCTGTTCTTCCGACTTGTGTCTGTACTATGTACTGCCACCACAGAAAAACTAATCTTTGTACATTATAGCAAGCTTTTAGAAGTGAATGACCTTCAGACGTGCTTGCAGCTATCATATATTGTAGTTTTTTAATCAGTTTAGAAAGCACTTCATAATCATTCTAGGTAACAAACAGTAGAAAGTATAAATTGAAGGACAAAAATCTCCTTTCAGTTCTTCAGAGTTAGTTTCAAGTCCATTATTCTGCTCTCTCTGCTCATGTGCATAACTAACATTGATCTGAAGTGGAGAGCTTTCCCCCAAGCCATTATCATTCCATGACAAATGTTCTATAAGAAGTGTGAGAGAGTGACAGCAAAACAAAGAGTACATCATCCTAAATTGTGGCTAGTAGTAGAACTGTTTCATGGAAAACATGTTGTCCTGCTTGTAACCACAGACAAAACTTATCTTTTTACAGAGCAAATATTTTTTAGAAGTTGAAGCTGTAGATCCAGCATCTTATATGACTTATCCTATTCATGGATACAATTGTGCATGGAGCTAGACAGACTAGAAGTGGCCAAGATCAACAAAATGAACCCCATAGGTAGCAGGATACAAGGCCTTTTTGACAGATGTTTGTTTGTTTGTTTGTTTGTTTGTTTGTTTGTTTGTTTGATTGTTTGTTTGTTTGTTTGTTTTCTTATATGGTCATTAGGAGGAGTTGCATTATGTAGTTATATTTGAAAGGATGTAGGTAACTATCTTCACTCATGAAAGGTTGAAGAGAGCAATCTTTTTTGTTTTCAACTGGCTATTTTATCTCAGCCCTATTACCAAAAGATGGACTGCTTTATCTGTTTTTACATTCAAATTGCATTTCTCATAGCATGGAATGGAGAAAACACAAAAACAAAAGCATAGTGTTCAGGGAGATTATTTATCAACAAGTGATTTTCATGTTTAAGATCTTAAACTTGCTTTCAGTTTTCTTGGTGCAGCAATTTTTGTCCTCTTACTGTGAATTCTGCTGTGGCATCGCTGGGTTGACTTTGAGATGAAAAAAAAGAGAGAGATTAGTTTTTGAAAATAGGGAGTTATTGGAAATACATTTGCTTTAGTAGGTTTCCCATGACTACAAATTGGACATTCAAAAAGTATTTTGTTTTTAAAAAGCTTTGTCCTGGGAAATAAGCAACACTGGGTACATCTACAATGGAGCTTTAGGTCGACATGAAGAGGCTTAAGTCGACCTACAGACCCCTGCGGCCACACTGGGCTTTTATTAACTCAACTTAAGTGCTTCTATAAAGTTAACTTAACACCACCTCTTAAGGTTGACTTAACACTCAAGTCGACCTTATTAAGTTGACTTAAGCCAGTGTAGATGGGGAATAGCCCTTAAGATGACTTAACTGACGTGCAGGCCTACGCCCAGAGTTCCTGGCCACCAGGAAGTGTCGACCTAGCACTTGCCAGCGTGGACGCAGGCAGTTGACTGAAGTTTCCAAAGTGGGCGCTCTAAGTTGACTTTAACAAGGTTTACTTTAAGTTAACTTAACAGAGCCTCCAGTGTGGACATATCCATTGTTAGTGAGAAGAAGCGTGATGGGAAAGTCCTGCTCAAAAATATATTTCACTGAATTGTTTTAGTATATATAGGTCAGTCTCCAGTTTGGTTGTCTGTTTTCTTCTAACATGTTAATGTGATAATCCTTAAAACTCTCAGTGGTCTGAGACATCCTCTCACTTTGTACAATGTTGCAGCAATTAGAAAATAGAGAAGGTTTTTACTGATGTTCTGCAGGTAGATTTCTCTATGAACATCAACATCACATGCTCAGGTAAGGGCCTTAGTATCTTGGCAGAGTCTGAATTTGGTAAATTTCAGAGTACTGATTAAACTGCTTTTGTTTACTCTATTTGGTTCTTTATTTGCATGTTTGTATAATATTTGGTCTTCCAAGACTTGCTGCTCATAGTTCTGAAAGCATCTCCTTCTCTTGGTAGTGGCATACATTAAATAATTAATTATTTTGAGGGGAATTGAATCTTTTTGCAGTTACAATGAAATGTTCTATACTAATAATAAAGTAGAGGTCAACACCATTTTTTTAAAATGGTACAAAAAGAAGAAAAGGCAAATAAAGTCATCAGTGACTGTTTCTTCGCGAAATAGCTCTTAAAAATATTTGAAGAGGAGTTCTATGAGCACATACACAATTCATCTGGCAAGCAAGCTCTTTAAAGTTACTATAATGTGATAAATAAATTTGTTAGTCTTTAAAAGAGCCACAGGACTCCTTGTTTTTAATGATATAGTATAATATACTGCAGAAGCTACTCCTTTACTGCTATAAACATGATCACCTTTCTCTGAGGTCACAAAAATATTCTGGCTGATATGACCATTTCTGTTCCCAGTCACTGCAGTTAATTGCTTTAAAATACACCTGCTTCCACTCTGTTGCTAAATTAAAAGGCTTGTTTCACAGTTATGCTGAACTAGAGTTGGAAATATTTTAAAGTGACAAAATTATTGTTCTACATTTTACCGTTTTCCTTGCAGCTGCAGAATTTCCATTTTAAACTACAGTTAAGATATGTCTAAATAAGTCATTTTCCTTTTTGCATTGTAGTAATGACAGGTTTGAATGTGTTGTATTCAGCTGTGCAATTTAGTTCCAGTTCACAATGACAGAACATTTATGAAGAGCATGACTTTAAAGGCAGTCATGAGTAGGTAATAATCAAGAGAATTAATGGTAATATCAAAATATTCATTTCTTAACAATCTTCTGAAGAACTGATATTATAACTTTAATATATTCCAGATTTCTGCTTAAAATCTATGACTTTCAGTAACCAAAGCTGTTAATATTTTAGCCTACTGAGCAGCAAAGCAAATAATATTAATGCATCTTCATTATGTTAGGAAGGAAAATTTAGGATTTTTCTAATCCTTTTTTTTTTCACTTTCTTCTTGCACTCTGAGGTATTTGAATGCATTGCGGAATGACATTTTATAATGATGATGATGATGATGTACACTATACCTTGTTTTTATGCAACTGTTCTACCCAGAATTTGTATGTGTATTACTGCCCTCTACTGATTAAATATCAGACTTGCTTGAATGTTTGATTACGTGGCAACACTACATATAGTTGCATTTCTAAAATATCAAGGATGATATTGTCATAGGGTGACTTCATCCTGCAGAAGTATAAACTCAAGTGCTACTGTTTCATTAGTAATAAGTAATCCAATAGCTTCCAGCTACTAGACAGGCACAGATCATCTTTAATAACTACAAATCAGAGAGCAGAAGTAGTACTCTATTTTCTAAAAACATTTTCCTTTGCTAGATATGCACCAACACTTGATGTTGTTTGTTTTTTTCTACAGTCTTTCACAGTTCCTGTTTCCCACAAAGTTTACTTTAGAACTAGTTAAGAATGATTGTTGGTCTCTACCAAAGCTTTCAGGGTTTGACCTCATCAACCACGATTTACTGTTTTAGGGATTCAACTTCCAAATTGCAGGGTCTCATTCTGAATTTGTATTGTCAAAGCTACAGAAATTGAATTTTGAAAGGAGAAATAAGTATTCCACATTGATCCTGGATGGTTTCATATTGTAAAGCCTTTAACTAGCTACTTTTTACCCTTTAAAGAAGTCTTAAGGCCTCAAGAAGCCTTACAAGCTCTCAGCAGGTCCCTATTTTTCTTCTCATATGTTTGTGCTCAATCTTCATCTGCCACTAACAGACTATTATTCTTAGCCTTTGGCAGGGATGAAGCTCTGCTTCTAACAGTAGAGCTCCAGTGATCCATGGACCCTTAATTCATGTATTCTAGGGAGGAAAGCTGCATGCAAAAGAATACACAGCAACACAAATAATATCTACCATGAGAAACAGACATATTAAAATAATTCCAGGTGTTCAAACAGATCAATGTCAGATCCACAATCAGCAAGCATCATTCCAGCCATGATCACATTGTCCAGATGCAGTGTGAATTGCAGAGTCCTAATTAAATGACACTGCAAGCTCTGTGCTAATCCCTCCTAATCTCCCACCATGGACTGAGATCTGCCAAGAGTGCATCTGGAACAACAATTGTCTTCTTTTTCAACTTCATGCAAAAAGGTAATTCTCAGGAAATAAAAATATTTAGCATCTGCAAGAAGCACTTTTCACATTTTACTGGCTAGTAGTCTGTGTCCCACTCTTACCAATGTCAACATATCTATCTGACGTGCTTTTTTATCAGATAGATTATTACAAAGTAACTTGTTTGGCCTTAAAAAAAGAATCTGTTAGTCTTAAAGTGCCACACAACTCCTTGTTGTTTTTTCACTGGACTAGACTAACACGGCTATGCCTTTTAAACTTAAAAATATTAACTGTGAAAATATTGAACCAGGAGCTGACTGCAGTAGTGGCATGTCTCCTCTTCAAAATGTCCGATGAAGTGGAATTTTCTCTTGTGAAAGTTCATGCAATAAATAAATTCATTAGTCTTTAAGTGCCACAGGACTCCTTGTTTGTTCCTCAGAAACAGTTTCTCAAGATCACACAGCTCCTCTACTTCATACCTTCCGCTGACTTCTTACAGAAGTTCACATCAACTTTACATTCACTCCTTAATTCCAGGACTTTAAATGATCCTAGGATACCTACAAAATTGCCTCAGTCTCCAGGATCTCCAAATCCCATGACCGAGAACACTGACTTTCAAGAACACTGGATCTATCTAACTTCTCAAAAGTGAACCTAATGTCTGGACTTGTCTTTCAGCCTAATGTCTGGACTTGTCTTCCAAATCATTTTCCCTTCCCGTAAAGCACCACATAACATGTTAATACTATAGATTAGATGTACAGACCAACAAAAACAAAACACATCCACTACTACATATCTATCTAACTTTACCTATTAGAGGGAAGAAGAGTAAAAAAATGTTTGTTATTGTTCATTTTTGACTTGTGGATAGTATACTCATTTGTTTAGTAGACATACATATCTCTCTTATATGTCATTTTCAGGAGAATGGTCAAACAGAAGAAAACAGGAAAAAACAAAAGCACTTGCTGCATGGTAGCAAAACTGTGTAAATATCATAAAATACACAGGACCCTCCTGTCTAGTGCCTCAAATATATGTCCTAGTACCATCTTTCCCATCACTGTCATCCATCCCAAGTTTCCTGCATACAGTGCAGTTGTTCCTGTAATTCAACTTGTATGACATTAACAGAGAAATGGGAAATAGGAATAAGCATCAGGCTTTTTTTCATTGTTTTTGAAAATGAAGTCCTGACTTTGAGTAAGTGCGGGTGAAGAGAGACACTGTAACTCAATGCGCCCTTTTACCTCAAATGATCAGGGCCTCTTCTTGAATATGTCAGCTGTGGAGAGTGATTTGGGTAACCTAAGGTCTTTGAGATGTACCACAGTACAGCCAGAAAAGAACCCATGGATAGCTAGGAATTTAGGGTAGGCAATGACCAAACCAGATATTCCCCAGGTGTCATTCCAATCCAGAGATCCCAGCTGCAGGACAGTCTCAGTAGTTTGGGTTGCAATATAAAGTCCTATGTGGGTTAATAGTTGTCACTAAAAGGGAGTATCTTAATATTCTTTACTGGCATGCACTGACAGGTAGTACAGATATATATTATCATTTAATTCCTCAAATAATAATATATTCATTTGTAGATATTTTATAGAGTATATACTTATTTATTAAGGGGTTTAATGTAAGTTGTATAATATTTAAATCTTAAAAATACAGTATCAGTTTTTTGTGAAAAATCTGAAAAGCATAACCATAAAAAAGCATAACGTGAATTCTAAATGTAAGCTGTAAAATATCTAGGTCTTGAAATTTTTCAGGATGACTGTACCAACTCAAGAAGAAAATTATCACACTTAATCATTTTTATTTTTATATCTATCCATATCTTACATACCTTAGGGGAAAATGGTTTGTGAAAATAATTTTAAAAACTCATGTGTTTAGTAAATCTTACAGATTTTTTTTAATTTATCTCAAGGTTAACAGGAGTATTAAATGTAAACATGATTATTAAAAAAAATTATTTAATCATCTTGAGTTAACAATTTTTCATCCAAACAGTATTACTCCTGTGCCCAGTGAAACATTTTATTTACTTATCTATTTAGAGAGAGAGAGGGAAAGAGAGAATGCACTTTTATACTGCTGAAGGAACATGTATTTGTATTATACAAATACCACATCCATCATGATCATGAATTGGTATGCTGTACTTGAAACAGGAAGTGAGGGGGAAAAAGCCCACAATGACTGAGGAGGAGGATCCAGCTGCTGCAAGTCTGGAGTTTCACTGCCATTTCACCTAAGATGAGGAGACATAGGGTGCTGGTGACTGAGGGCTCCCTTCTGAAGGAGGAGAGAGATCTACCTAATAACCTGATGTCATGATGTCCACTAACTTGACATGTTGTCCTAAAACCTTTGTTACCTTCTTGGACCGGGCACCCAAGCCATGACTGAAAAGTTGCCATGTCTCATTCACCTGTTCATAGATGTGGGCACTGACAATACTGCCAGATATGACCAAAAGCTGATCAGTGCTGATTACAGTACTCTGGGATCAAGGGTGAAAGTTGTGGGTGCAGATGGTTTTCCCATCCATCCTCTCAGTTGAGAGTAAGAGCCTAAACAAGGGTACATATAACCAAGGGGAGAATGCATGGCTACGCAAATGGTATTGATAGGAGGGTTTCAGCTTTCTCACAGATGCTGTTCCAGGACTGCTGGGAAGAGATGGGGTCCACATGACCAAGAGTATGGAGACCATTTTTGTTCATCGACTCACCTATTTAGTAAGAAGGGAAGGCATTAAAGTAGATTCAAAAGGGGCAGGTGACAAAAGCCCAAAAGTATGCATAAAGATGGTAACTTAATGGAGAGCTAAATGTCTGAGATCTATGGATAATTAAAATAGGGTCACTGGAACAATAACAGAGGATTCAATGGACAAATCTACTTAACATCTTAGCAGTCTATATGCAGATGCATGGGGTGTGCAGAATAGAAGAACTGGCAGAACTGGAAATGTTAATACATAAGATAAATTATGACTTAATTAGCATCACAGTGTTTTGGTGAGAGAAATTGCATAAATTGAATTTTGGTAAGAGCAGTATGGCTTATTCAGAAAGGCTAGAGAAGGGAAAAGGTGTTGTATTATACATCAGGAATATGTACTCTTATTCTGAGGTTCTCTTAGAAAAGATAAAAGGGGAAAAAATGGGTGATATCTGTTAGAAGAACAAAATAGGTTGTCCCAGAGTGAGGTTGAGTCAAATGTTACCCTTTGTTGCCTGCTCATTCCACCTCGATGCCGCAATGAACAAGAAGGAGGCTGCCTTACAATTCGTTTATCCAAAACAATATGGAAATAAATACATATCTGACAACTCGTCATGGACCCTTATTTGGTTACAATGACATCTAAAAGTTAATATTCATAACTATGTGGTGAATATAATTATCCTAAACATGTTTATTGTTTACAGGTTACACACACACACACACACATATACAAATATATGTATGTATATTCTGCAGATGCTTTGCCTTCAAACTCATTATTTTGTACAACAGAAGTTACTTCACAGTCCTTAACAAGGAGGGAGGAGGGGGAAGAAAGGTGAAAAGGAATGTTTCCATCCAGGACCTTATATAGGAGGGGAAAATAGAGAGGAAAAAGAAGATAACATAATTTTAACTAGAATCTTATTTACAGGACAGCAAGGATTGCCCCATAGAAATCCCATTACCATATTAGCTATCATTCTGACTAGGTGCTCAATTTAATTCTTTCCTGCAATATCATGGTAGGTATCTGTTATAGACCACCAAATCAGGTAGTGCAAGTTGATGAGGTATTTCTTGAGCAAATGACAGAAATTTCCAAAACACAAGACCTGCTAGGAGTGGGAGAATATAACTATCCAACCCTCTGTTGGAAAAATAATGCAGCAAAACACACAATGTCCAGTAAGCTCTTGGAAGGTACTGGAGATCATTTGTATTTCAGAAAGTGGAGGAGGCAACTATACTCAGATGTACTCTATTCCAGTATAGTGCCAATGGTGTATAAGCATGGCAATTCGGAAGTGGTGTTAAACCCAGCCTACTGAGTCTAGGAATGTCTAAGGGGTCATCTTGAGAGTGCTAATAGATAGAGCCCTGCAGATCTGCAGGTATCCTTATCCTTATCTACGGATACCCATAGACCCATTACTGAGGATTGACCTGCGGATGTGGATTCTAATTTTATCTGCTCAGGATGCAATCCATCACTGCAGCTGCTGCTATAATCTATGTCAGCGGCATACAGAGGAACAAGAAAGAGCTCAACCAGTCCTCCTTCAGTTCTGATTGTGGTCTATTCTCAGTCACAGCAGGCTGGAGCTTGGAGAGTCACTGCTTACTATTAGTCAGTGAGCCTTTTATTCGCTCATTCCCCATGACTTCACTGCCCACTTCTTCCTTTTCTTCTTTGCAGTTCACATACCATGTTGTCAAAGAGAGATTTCACTGGTGGCCAAGAATATCTGATTGATAGCAC
Organism: Podocnemis expansa; assembly: GCA_007922195.1. Classification (NCBI taxonomy): domain Eukaryota; kingdom Metazoa; phylum Chordata; order Testudines; family Podocnemididae; genus Podocnemis; species Podocnemis expansa. Next base: position 2,734,197 of record ML681996.1, read on the forward strand.
AGCAAGCAAGCCACAAACAAGAAAAGGAAAAAAAGGATGGGACTCAGGTGGTGAATGGACCAATCAAAGTTTAAAATGCTGACTGTGACTCCAAGCTCAGTTGTGAATGCAGTTATAGATATAGATAAAACATGGGATGTAGATAACGGATAGATAATGTCACTGAGTGGATGCTGATCCATATTTTTGTATTCAATCAGGGCACTACTAATAGACCTGATTAACTCAGATATGCTTCTAGCAGCGAGAGCAGGAGGGAATGGAGGAGCCCAGATCTGCAGAGTATCTCCATTGGGAGGGGACTTGCAGAAGGGAGAAGTAAAGATCCATATGAAAACACAAGTAGTATATTATTAGAATTACAACTCCTCTCCCAAGGAAAGTAACTCTAATAAATGAGAGGACCCAAAGGTGATGAGCAAATCTGGTAACAGTACAGTACTCTTGTACCAAACTAACATCTGAAATGGCACACCAGGAGTTGAAAGAAGGCTGCTGAATTGCTGTAGGCTCATCAAAAATGCAAAATATTTAAATGGCATTATTTAACAATGCACATAAAACTGCAATTAATTGCTATTTTTTTTAATCTCATGAGCAATTGCAATTACATTTTTGTCATTTAAGAGTCCTAGCAATAAGATGTCATGATTCTGAGGAAAGGAAAGAATGAGATCAGCAGTATAAGGACCACAGCCTTCAAAAGCAGACTTTTACAAAATTGGAGAACTAGTAGATAATGTGCAAGGGGCAGAAAATCTAAGGGATAAAGGTGTTCAGGAGTGCTATCAGATTCTGAATGAAACATTGTAAAAGACCAAATTGCAAACTATCTCTGTATAAAAAAAAATACAGGAAGAATAGTAAGAAACAAATATAACTTCATCAATAGCTCTTTAGTGACCAGAACATAAAAAAGAAATCATAGAAAGAGTAGAAACATGGACAAATTTTCTAAGTAGTACAAAAAAGTCAAAAACATATCAGGACAAACTTAGTTATACCCAGCAAGGCACATAAACATCACTAAGAAGAATTTACTTAAATATATTAGGAACAAAAGCAGAAGAAAGAGAAAGTAAAGTGAAGCTCATATATTTATTGGGAAGGAGAGCTAAAATGACTGAGGTGTGTAGTACCTATTTTGCTTCAGTCTTTCTAGAAAGGTTAATGGTTACCGGAGACTCTACACCACATATTGACACCAAGGGAGAAAGGAGCACAAACCAAAATAAATGGTGAAAGAATATTTTGATCTGTATCCATTTTGGCAGGATTAAATTATTACATTTACCCTAGGATACTTCCATAACTAGCTGAAGCAATCTCTGAACCATGAGCAATTATTTTTGAGCCCTCATGGAGAAAGAGTAAGGTCCCAGGGGATTGAAGAAGGGCAAATACAGTTCTTGCCTTTTAAAATGGAAACAGAAACTACCTGGGTAATTATAAACCAGTCAATGTAACTTTGATACTTCTTTAGATACTAGCATAAATTATTAAACCATCAATTTATAAGCACCTAGAGGATTATACAGTTATACAGAATAGGCAAAAAAAACCAAGGAGTTGTGTGGCACTTAAAGACTAACAGATTTATGTTTTGCATGAGCTTTTTTGGGAGAAAATCCCATTTCATCAGATGCTTTGAAGATGGGTGAACTTACAGAATAAAATGAAAATAAATGCTAGGGGGTGTAAAACATAGGATCAGGTCATACAGTAACAGCAAATCAGAGCTGTTGTTAGGTTCAAACTCTGGGAAGCCTGAAGTGAAATTACCTTTTGTAATGGGAAAAGAACCCAGAGTCTCAATTCAGTTACAAAAGGTAATTTGACTTCAGGCTTCCCAGGGTTTGAACCTAACAACTGCTCTGATTTCCTGTTACTGTGTGACCTGATCTTATGTTTTACACCCTCATGCATTTATTTTCATTCCATTCTGTAAGTTCACCCATCTTCAGAGCATCTGATGAAATGGGATTTTCTCCCATGAAAGCTCATGCGAAAAATAAATCTTTTAGTCTTTAAGTGCCACACGACTCCTTGGTGGTGGTTTGCTTTTTTGCTGGACTAGACTAACATGGCTATCCCTTTGGAAATATTCAGAATAGGCAGCCTGAATTTGTCAAGAATAAATCATACCAAACCAACCTAATTTCTTTCTTTGGTAGGGTTATTAGCCTGATGGATGTGGGAAGCAATAAGCATGATGTATCTTGGTTTTAGTATGTAAGTTCTTTCACACAGCTCACATAACACAAACTAGGGAAATATGGTCCAGATGAAATTACTAGAAGGTCTGAACAAATCTTTGAAAGACCATACTGAAAAAGCAGTTGTCACTGGATCTTGGGTCCAGGATTATTACATAGGTTCATTAATGATTTGAACAATGTATTGGAGAGTGTATTTATAAAATTTTCAGATGATACCAAGATGGAAGGGACTACAAATATTTTGGATAACAGGAACATCACTCAGCCCCACTGTCTCCCCAGCTCTGCTCTTGCCCCACCACAGCTGCAGCCCCAGCTTTGGCCCTTCATTAATGGTTTAGCCACAGTTTTAGATCTGCCATGGCCCCCACACCTAGCTGGGACCCACATAGCTCTGTACCAAGCTGGAGACCTAATTTTGGCCTGAGACCAGCCCCTGGCTCCCAGCCATGGGTTTGCCCCAGCCTCAGCCCTTTGCTCCAACCACACTCCCAGCCTCAGCTCTAGCCCTTACAGTGGTCCTGCTCCTGGCCCCAGCTGAAGTCACGGGGCACGGATAGGGGTAAGTAGTTCAGCAAAAAAAGTCTGAAGATCACTGCCTTAAACTCATAATAAAAATAGCTCACTTTTTCTTTTTTTCTTTTTACATCCCAAGAGTCAAAAGAATGTGAGCTGAAATGATGCCTTGATGTAGTATGTCTGATTGGCTGAATATTCATGTGTTTGCTGTAAGATTAATGAAGCCTTCACTGGTTATAGCACATAGGAGAACATCTGACCCTATGAAGAAAAACAAGTAAGGTTAACACATAACACATAGTGCAAAAATTAAGCTTTACTATGTCAGTGAAACTTTTAGAGCATAAAGACTGTAATTTCAAAGTCCAGAATGGCAAAGCAATTCTGATTAATTATTCTTATATTTCTTTGAATGTTAGACTGGATACTTTTACTTAAATTTCAAGCTTCAGACATAATGAGAATTTTACCATCTCTCTTTTAAACTCATAGGACAAACTTGTTCAACACCCTAAAATATACACAAAACTCATACTTCATAAATTTCTGTAATGGAGTTGATTGATGGATGATTCTTTTATCTTTTGATAGTTTCAGATCAAGATCAGATGACTTTCTGGAAGTTATATTTTAGTCAAACACAAATTATTGGTCTTAGTACTGAGGTAACAGGATAAAATGTTTTGATTCCTTCTGGCATTCAATTTGGGAATCTTTTTCTTTTTCTTCCCTGAATGTGTAAGTTTCTTGCACAGATATTTATAGATAATGTAACAGATCTGTCCTTATTTCTGATCTCCTTTCATTTGGAAAGAAATAAAAAAGTAAAGGAGAATCTCACCTTGTTTTTATTTGTCAACTTGCTTGAGACAAATCCAAATTCATTAGCTCTGACCTTTACTTCTTTTCATACTCTTGCATCAAAAACTTTTCCCCAGATCTTTGTGTGTGGCTCATAAGTTTAATGCTGTGGCAGTTGCCACAATCTTATTTTTCTCCTTTTCTTTTAAAAAGTTGTACTAATATGCTTTTCCCCCACATACATTCTCAGTCCTTTCAATGAAAGTTATCATATACTGGCATCTTTGCAGTCCTCATGATGAAATCAAAAAGTTATTTCTGCTGGTATGCCATCAGGGACAAGAAGATACTTATTTTTTATATTGATCAATGCTTCTGCAACAACGGCATCTAGGACTGGTGCCACCAAATCCTGATTTGGTTTTGTCTAATACCATGGTATGCTTGGATTATCATCATTTCTAAATTCCAAAGGGGATTATTTGTTTTCCTCCCATTGTGTAAATTCCCTCATCTTCTAAGTGTCTGACGTAGTGGGATTTTCTCCCACAAAAGCTCATGCAATAAATAAATACGTTAGTCTTTAAGTGACACTTTGCTTGTTTTTCTTCATTTATAAGTCTTTCAGAGTAGTTACTCCACTGGTCCTTAATGTAATTCTCTCACAAAATTAAGTGAAATAAATAATGCAAGCAATAAATAATTGCTAGCCTATTAGTGAGGTACTTTCTTTAGAGAATGAACAAGCCGTGGTTTGTTGGGTAAATGTAAGTCAACCAACAGGATTTCTCCATGAGCATCTGAATGAAATAACACCATTTATTGCCAAAATCAACTTTGTATGTCCAGATATAGTTATGAAACTTGTCATTCCTCAAAAGCTGAAATTCAGTAACCAGTAAATTGAGCAGAAGTAAGTAGTTTTACATCAGTCAATTTAAGTGTAAATTTTCAGTTTCCATAGTTTCAGGGGGAATGCAATTTGAGAATGCATGACTACTTCTCACTTGTACTGAATTAGGATTAATATGATTTGTGCTGTGCTCTCTGTCAGAGAAATGTCTTTTAAAAACCTGCCATTTATAAAGTCTTTACGTGTACTGGAGATTTATTTCCTTGTATCCATTCTGTCTTAGGTTGCTTTAATTTCTTTCAGGGTAGATTATCCCTGTTGTCCATTACACTGTTTCTGGGAGATTTTTGTCCCCCCCAGATGATATCTAGACTGTTAACTTCTTCTCTTCCGGAACTAGAGTTGGATATAATTTCAGTCACACTTATGATTTTGCTGTTACCTCCTTTGCACCTTTCACAGCACTTTTCTATTCTATTTCTTCTGAAGGATTCACTTTTTATTGTTATCCATTCTCTGTCATGTTTCATTGAATTCAGTTCTTTAACCGGTTCACCTTGTGTTTTACTTGCTTGGACTAAAAGATTCTGGGTTTTTTTATTTGGATTAATCTCTACATAGATTTTTATTCTACATGTAAATATTGTTAACAATTCTATAATTTTGGGAAAGCGACTCTGTGTTCTAGCCAGATTTTCTTTAGATTTATATCTCTTTATGGAAATAACCAGTCCTGCCAAGTTTCAGTCACTGAGACAGACAGAAGAGATTACCCATATTTTAAATTAACTTTATGAAAGTTTAAAAAGACCTTCCTTATCCTGATAGAGGACTTTTTTCTGTGTGACATTTGAATTCTCATAGTTTCTTTTAACTCTCACTCATATTGCCATTTCTTGTCACCCTTGGGGACTAGATAAAGCAACTTTCACAAATCATTAAAAGAACACACATTTTATATCTGAATAAAACAAGTAGCACGATGTTCCAAAGGGGAAGCTGTGTTAGTTTAGTAAAGCAAAAAAAAAAAAAAAAAAGGCAAGAAGTCCTGTGGCACTTAAAGACTAACAGATTTATTTATTGCATAAGCTTTCATGGGAAAAAACAGCACTTCATCAGACGCTTTCTGACGAAGTGGGATTTTTCTCCCACAACAGCTCATGTGACAAATAAACCTATTAGTCTTTAAGTAGTACCAAGATATCTTTTGGTTTATTCTTGGGGACAAATCATGTTCAGAATGTAAGAAATAGAAGGTATGTTTCTTCCTATTCATCCAATTTTTTTTGAACAACAATCATACTTCTACATTATAGACATGATTTTTGATGAAACATGTAGTATTCATAGAGACACATGTTTCTAATGTCATTTTACAGTAAACTATGGAGATAGGGGTTCAATATTCCATCAATGTATTTAGGAGCTTACATGTATAGTTCACTAAAGTACTAATAGGAGTTATGCACCATGCATTCCCTATAGACATGCAGGAGAGTAAAGATATCTAAAATATGTTAACTTTATAGAATACATTCCATAGCCACTCTCCTCTTCTTTTTAGCTCCTACTAATAAGACATTTTAGTTGTTATACCAGTTCTTTGAGTTTTTCTTAACCTTTGTGTTTTATCACAGGAGATATAACAGATTTTGAGTGACTGATCTTTTTTACCTCTCTTGCTAAAAACAAGATAATTATATGTGAACACATCTGCTAGGCAGTGAGAGAGAGAAATATGTGCTTGCATTTCCCTGGTGAGCAGAATGGCACATTTCTGAGGATCAAGAACTTACTATAAATCTAGTTATAGTTTACTTTTTTGAGAGAGAGAAGAAAAGTATGTGGGATTATGTTTCTGAAGGTAAAGGGGAACATATCTGTCTTTTAAACATTAGTTGTGTCTTTAAGATTTCTACTTAGTCCACAGTGCTAAAATTAAAAAGCTCTTGCTTTAGTTGTCTTCATGTTAATAAACTCTACTTATGTAATGAATTTTGCCTTTTAAATTTTTATATTACAACAGAATGTTTATAGACTATGGCCCTCGTGAGGAGATGGTTTGTTCAACCTTTCCCTAAACAGCTCAATCTTCTTCTATTACAGTCTTGAACCTCTCATAAGTAGAGTCTGACAGTTGTTTTAAATTTTGCCAAATTTCTGATGAATTCAAGTCTTGTTCCTACCTTCAAAGTAACGGAAGTATCCTTGGATGTGAAATATATGCAGTTTTGCTGGCCATGGAGAGGAGAGAACCTGATGACAGGCAAGAACTACCCTCTTTATGACAAGGAATTCAGTCCCACAAGAGTTCCCTTCATGGAACTATGTGTGAGGACAGGATTTGAGTTTGGGGATCAGGAAAACATTAAAGTATAGCTGGACAAGTTATCTATTAAAGTATAGCTGGACTATACAGATGACCCAGTCCATCTCTTTCCTTTATCTCTGTCTACTGACAGTAATAGGCTTGCCAAGGTTACTCCATACAGAAGAGTAGATTCCATAACCTAGCATTGTTCATGTTCTGTGGTACTGGAAGAAGATTTCTCCCTCTCATTTCCTGTAGATCCCATAGTGTTTAGCTGGGTTTCGTGGTGGTGGGCAGCTTTGCCCTATGCATAGTTTTTTGAAACATTCACAAATAGCAACTGCTATAAATCCATCTTCTGGTTTTCACTCTGTCCTGAAAAAAAGATTTACAGGACTTACATCTCTGGAGATCAAAACCTGATCTTTAATCCGTGCTGAAGTCTGTAGTGTTGTGACTTCACCGTTGATACCCAAACTAGCTAGATTAAAGCTATCACATGTATATCAATTCCTGCTGCTATTAGAGTCTGCCTGCTGCTACTACAGTCCACTCTCAAATCCTCTCTTTCTGTTAATCACAGCAGCAGTGTCCATCTCAGAAAAACTCTGTTGCGTGCAAGTAGCTTGCAGAAGAAGAATAGCTGCCATCATTTTTAGGCAAGAAAACCAACATCATCCTTTAGTCTTAACTGGGACTTCAAGCTGAGGACACTTTTCCTCTATCATTGCTCTTTAATCTGCTGGCTATAGCTGTTTTCTAAACCTTATCATCCTTATTTATTTTAGCAAAGTGTTTAAAATATTGTTACATTTAGAATGATGCACCTGTTGGTTGATTGCATCTCTACAGTTCATAGAATCATAGAATCCTAGGGTTGGAAGGGACCTCATAGGTCATCTAGTCCAACCAGAGGCAGGACCACTCCCACTAAACCATCTGAGTCATGGTTTTGTCCAGCCGGGTCTTAAACACCTCCAAAGATGGAGACTCCACCACCTCCCTTGGCAGTTCATTCCAATGCTTCACCACTCGCCTAGTAAAAAAGTTTTTTCTAATATCCAGCCTTGACCTCCCTAACTGCAACTTGAGACCATTGCTCCTCGTTCTGTCCTCTGTTACCACCGAGAACAGTCGAGCTCCATCTTCCTTAGAGCATCCCTTCAAGTAGTTGAAGGTTGCTATCAAATCCCCCCTCAATCTTCTCTTCTGCAGACTAAATAAGCCTAATGCTTTCAGTCTTTCCTCATAGGGCTTGTGCTCCAGCCCTTTAATCATTTTGGTTGCCCTCCTCTGAACTCTCTCAAGCATGTCCCTGTCCTTTTTGTAGTGGGGAGCCCAAAACTGAACACAGTATTCTAGATGTGGCCTCACCAGTGCAGAATAGAGGGGAATGATCACATCCCTTGATCTGCTGGTAATACTTCTTTTGATGCAGCCCAGTATGCCATTGGCCTTTTTGGCAGCAAGAGCACACTGCTGACTCATATCTAGCTTCCCATCCACCATGACCCCCAGGTCCTTTTCTACACTGCTGCTACTTAACTGAATGTTTCCCAGCCTGTAGCAGTGCATGGGGTTTTTCCGTCCCACATGCAGGATTTTACACTTGTCCTTATTGAACTTCATAAGATTTTTATTGGCCCATTGTTCCAATTTATCTAGGTCTCCCTGAATCCGGTCCTTGCCCTCCGAAGTGTCTACTGTTCCCCCCAGCTGGGTGTCATCCGCAAACTGACTGAGGGTGCAGTCTATTCCATCATCCAGATCATTGATGAAAATGTTGAACAGAACCGGCCCCAGGACCGACCCCCTGGGGCACACCACTCGTGTCTGGTTGCCAGCTAGACATGGAACCATTGATTCCTACACGCTGAAACCATTGATCTAGCCAGTTTTCTATCCACCTTACAGTCCACCTATCCAACCCATACTTCCTTAATTTGCCAATGAGAATGCTGTGGGAAACTGTATCAAAAGCCTTACTAAAATCAAGGTATATCACATCAATTGTTCTTCCTGCATCCAGAAAACCAGTCATCTGCTCATAGAAGGAAATGAGATTGGTCAGACATGATTTACCCTTGGTAAATCCATGCTGACTGTTCCTGATCACTTTATTTTCTTCTAAGTGTTTGAGGATGGATTCTTTAAGAATCTGCTCCATAATTTTGCCAGGGATTGAGGTGAGGCTGACTGGTCTGTAATTCCCCGGATCCTCCTTTTTCCCTTTCTTGAAAATAGGCACTACATTTGCTTTTTTCCAATCCTCTGGCACCTCCCCTGTTCTCCATGAGTTTTGAAAGATAACGGCCAGCAGTGCTGCTATCTCATCGGCCAATTCCCTCAGCACCCTTGGATGCAGTTTGTCCGGCCCCATGGACTTGTGCACATCCAGCTTCTTTAAGCAGTCCCTAACCTGACCTTCCATCACCAAGGGCCTCTCTTCTTCTCTCCCATCTGCCATACCCATGGTAGTGGGCTGGGAGCTGACCCTGCCTGTGAAAACTGAAGCAAAAAAAGCACTGAGTACTTCAACTTTTTCTTCATCCTCTGTCATGAGGATGCCTGCCCCATTCAGCAAGAGACCTACACCATCCCTGATCCTCTTCTTGTTATTAGCATACTTGTAGAACCCCTTCTTGTTATCCTTTACATCCCTCACTAGCCGCAGCTCCATTTGTCCTTTGGCCTTTCTGATTTTATCCCTGCAGTCCCTAGCAATATCTTTATATGCCTCCTTGGTCATCTGACCAAGCTTCCACTTCCTGTAAGCTTCCTTTTTATGTTTAAGCTCAGAGCAGAGTTCTCTGCTAAGCCATTCTGGCTGCCTCACATGTTTATTCTTTCTCCTAATTGGAATGGCAACTTCATGTGCCCTTAGCAGGGTTTCTTTAAAATATAACCAGCTTTCTTGGACTCCTTTCCCCTTCAGATTAGCTTCCCAAGGGATCCTGCCCATCAGTTCCCTGAGGGACCCAAAATCTGCTCTTTTGAAGTCCAGGGTTTTTGTTTTGCTTCTTTCCTTCCTTCCTTTAATGAGCATCCTGAACTCAACCATGTCATGGTCACTACTGCCTAGCTTGCCATTTACCTCTACCTCCCTGATCAATTCTTCCCTGTTTGTGAGCAGCAGGTCGATAGGTGCAAGGCCCCTAGTTGGTTCCTCCAGCATTTTTACTAGAAAGTTGTCCCCAACACACTCTAAAAACTTCCTGGATTGCCCATGCACTGCTGTATTGGCCTCCCAGCAGATGTCAGGGTAATTGAAGTCCCCCATGAGCACCAGGGCCTGTGATCTACAAGCTTCCGCTAGTTGTCCATAGAACACCTCATTCACCTCCTGCTTCTGGTCTGGTGGTCTATAGCAGACCCCCACCACAACATCCCCCTTGTTGCATTCCCCTCTCAATGTAATGTAATGAGTTATTGAATAAGATATGGGTATGTTTAAATATACTGAAGGGCAATACTCAGAAAACAAGAAATATCAAAAATGATTTAAAACACTGTATTCAATCCTAGATGATTTAGTAATCAGGCATTAGAATACTGAATATTCTCCTCAGCCCTAATTCTACCAATACTGGGTGAAAGGATATACTAATTTCATTTAGTTTCTTTTTTCCCTTTTATTGACAGTGGTCTAGTGAAGATGCTGTTATGTCATAATACTGAATCTGTTTTTATTACAGAGGTTCCACTATTCCATCTTTAAAAAGGGAGGAAAAGAGCTTAGAGGCACACGGTTACTGATTTAATAAAAATGATAGAAAGTTTTTAGAAAGAATAGGTAGCAAAAATAAAATTTGAGTTTAAGACAAAGGCAATAAACAAAAATGGATATTAATATATTCTCAAAAAATAAAAGTTCTCATCTTCTGAATGATTAATAATATATATTTTGTATTGCTATCTAGTAAAATACATGAAGTTAGTAATAACTGAGGTTATATGGTCTATCCTTGTGTCTCAAACAGTAAAGAACACTACCACTTTTGAGTTAAATTCTGGAGTTTTCTGTCCTCTTAGCATTCTTCTTAAAGCTTATGTTAAAATTATATATAACATGGATTAGTAAAAAAAAAGTTTCTATTCATCTGGGTACAATGCTTAAATTATCCAAAAATAGGAAATTGGATTTAAAAAGTCATAAAATACAAATAATACATGATCTTTGATATCCCAAATTAAGGACAATAAATGTAATGGCATTTTAAATATTAGCATCCAAATATTTGGATATGTCATTCAAAACATTTATGTGAAGATGAGCTTTTGGCAAGCAAATGTGGATATTGTCCCTCAGCAATTTTGAAAATAGGATAGATTGTCTCTGAGTAAATCAAAGAAATATTTCAGTTACTTTTCCAACTTTGCTTTTCAATGGTACTCTAGCTCATTTCTCCTGATATGCCAGTGTCCCATGATGCATTCTAAATAGCTGACCCTTGACCACCTGAAAGTGTTAAACACCATGAGGTGCCATATCAGCAGAGCATCTCACTGGTCCATTCCAGATGCCTGTAACGCTCACTTGCTACTGGGATCCCATGCAGGACTCTGAGGACCAACACATGCATTTGAATCTTGTAACCCCTAGCTGTTACAGCCCAGGCAAGGGAGAAGTATTTCCCCACTTCTCAAGCTTGGGCATTGAGGAAAGCCAGAACTAGTGTTTTAAAAAGGAACTTTGATGTCCACCATGAGGAACTTCTGGTCCTTGTTAGTAATGATGCTTTCTGGTCACAATGGACTGTCCATTTCAGGTATAATAGAGTTCATGGCAACCTTCCCAGTGGTTGGTGGGATGGGCTTAACTTGGCAGCCTTGGATGGCATTGTGGCATAGGTGCCAAGCTCTGGATTGGGCTTGTAGCTGCACAAGACATGGGGTAGCATATCTTTGGCATATCTGCACTTTCAGCATTGTTTGTCCTGATTCTCATGCTGAACACTTCCATTCAGTGAAATGCAGTTGAGCTGTGCCCTGTGGATGACTCTCAAATCACCAAATTAGGTGAAAATGCCCCTAAAAAGGAAATAGTAGTTGGTGTTCCATTTGTATGTGACCTTAAAGGCTTTTGTTCTGGTTCATGTTTTTCCACATCCTGCTTAGTTCTTCCTCTCAAAGTGATGATTGTGTGCTCTGTATTCTTGACCTGTGGCACCAGGACTCCCAGTTTCTGATGTTCCCCACACCACATCCAGTGGCAGCTAATACACTTTTCTAATCATCACATAGAATTTCAAGCACAAGTCCAAAGTCAGGCAAAGACTCCCCAATTTCTTCCAAATTCTCCTTTTAGGAAGCTGCTCAAGTGTGTAATGACCCCTTGGCTGGAAGAGATGTCAATTCACTTGCTGATGACATCACACATACCACTTGCCTTGGTGCTCCTCACCATATTGTGTGGGCATGTCAGAAGGTGGAATGCATGAGTGATCTCCCAATCAAGGGAAATTAGCACTATGTTACCTTTGCAAGAATTAAAAAAAAAAATCTACTTTTTTAGCAACTGCTTTGTGTGAATTGAGTGATTTTTCTTGACATGAATATGCCGAGATGCACACCTCCTACCAGTGAAGTGGAATCCCATCAAGCTGGAAACCTGACTGGTAACACTGAGCATTTGTTGGAGACTCTCAGGGCTATCTGCAATCAAGACCATGTCATCTATATAGGCCAAGATATTGACCCTGTACCACTTAGATTGCTAGAGATCACTTGAATGAGCAGTTCCATGTCTAGATTGAAAACTATGCAGCTGCAGGGGCAGCCTTGCTTCACACCGCTACAGATTGTAGTTTTGGGGGGTCTTCCCTCCTATGGCGTGTGTATGATGGTGGTGCAGCCTTTATGAAGTTTGTGGACCAGTTGAAAAAAACTTTTTTTGGCATCTCATACTCTCAGATGTTGGTAAAAACGTGCTGTAGGGCATGGATTTGAAGACATTAGCCAAGATGAGTGATGCTATGGCACATTGCTTCCATGCCCTCCTTGCTGTGTCAAATGGCAGTTGGAAGGAAAAAGCTGTGTTCATCACAGATTTCACAAGATATGATGACCTCTGGATGGAGCTAACGAGTCCTCCGTTCACTAATCAATCTTTAATACTAATCACAACACAGCTGGCATAGAGCTTGTACTAGTGGAGCAGAGCAAAGAGAGATGAGTCTTTAGTTACTGGGATTTTTTTCCTTGCCTGTCTTGCAGACAAGCACTGCCATAGACTTTTTCTAGGATCTGAGAGTAAGGTAGAACTGTTTGCATTTGTTTAAAATGACAGCTAATGCCAGGCAACCAGGATCTCATTTTTTAAGAAGACATAGTGAATGTTATCTTTTCCTGGGGGCTATAGGGTTGGGTTTTTTGTTTTTTCGTTTTTTGGGGGGTTTTTTTCTATCTTTGTATGTCTGGTCATTCTTGATTATTCCTACTTTGCAAACAGCCTTCTTTGATGAAATGGGATGTTTATTAAACTTTGCCAAATTTCTTCAACATCTGTCAAAGAAAAGCTTGAAGTAGAACAATGTTTAGAAATTTTGCATTTTGGTTTGGCACTATTACTTATCTGTACTAGTAGTAAACTACTTTGAATAAATAAGAGTCTGAACATTCCCTCAAATCTCAAACTGAACCTTTTAGGTTAAGCATGTGAAGTTTTTAGATGATCAAAACATGTTCTCATAAGCAATAACATTTCCTTTACTACAAATAATAGATGTTGAATCTGTAGAAAAGATTATTAATAATGAGATGCAAAAGCATGAACAAATAAAACAACCAAGTGTTTTCTTCTAGAATGTTGATTGATGGTTGTAGAATTGAATGTGGTTTTGCTTTCCAATATAATTGTACTGTATTTTATTTATGTATTTATTTTAGGCACAGAAGGGGCAGTGTTTGGGCACTCTGTGGAGACACCCCATATCAGAGCAGAACCTTCCCAAGACCTCAAGTAGGTGTCTGTTAAAATAGTTGTTTAAAATTTAATTTCCCCGAAATCAGTTCAGAAAGCTTTATTTTTTATTTGTATTTATAATCTATATTGTTTGGGCCATAACATATATGTAGTTTATTGGTCTGTTCTGGGTATATCTAAATACCCACAGACTTCACCTGTAATTGAACATATCACAATCAGACAGAAAAAAATGTCCTATATCACAAAAGACGTTCACACCCTTTCTATTTTCTAATGTGACCTTCTCCAGTACAAAATTAATTTAAATAATTGTGTTTGGGGTTCATGCATACACAATACATTTTGAAACACCCCTTTTAAAAAATAGTCCAGTTTAACAGAGTGCTAAATAACAACATGAAGTTGAGATCTTGCTTGTGTATAAGCTACTGCAGGAGATGCAAGCCAAAAAGTCAAATGATACTTCTGTGGTCCTTCAGACAATTCTTCTGTAGGGTGTCTTTTTTGGGTTTTTTTGTTTTCGTTTTGTTTTGGTTTTTTAACTTCTGTGTTGATTTTGTTTTCTTCAGGAATTTATTTTTATGTAATCCAGTTTACCTCCCAAAATGTACTTAATGTCATTTTGAGGTGGCTGGATAAGTATCTGGATATGACTGCATAAATAAATTGGAAAAGGGCAAATCTAAAATTTACTGAAAAACATGAGAAAGGTCATTTGGAATGACTTGCCAATGGAAGCCTTTTCATAAAGTTTATAAGTGATTTTGTTGGTTGGTTTTAATCAGTGGTTTACTGTAAATGATGGAGAGGTGAAATTTCAATGTAAAACTAACTCTCATGCTACAATCTATCTATCTGTCTATCTATCTATCTATCCTAGATTACTTAGATCAGAGTTTACTGCAACTCTTCCAGGGTTTTTGCAAATTATAAACCTTTCTCACTATCTCGCTATCAGTATTTAAAGTGATTTCAATTGTTCACTGGCTTCCTGAAGGAGGTTAGAGGAAGCCCCCTCCACGAATTTTAAAGTACCATCAAGCTAACATTGACTTCGGGCACATAACTTGCAGGATGGGGGGCATTATATTTTTTTCCTCTTGCTCAGAATATGTAAGGTTCTGGCTAATCTGAAAATTTTAAAGTGAAAGTAAGGTTTTGGGGGACCTCCAGAGTGTTCAACACTCTCTTTCCACCATGCTTACTCTGCCAAAGGCTGTTATCTTTTGTTAAGAACAGTTGTCCACAGTAGCTAGGTGGCAGGATTACTAACAACAGGGAGGAGGGCAACAGAGACTGAAGAGAAAACACAACAACAACAACAGTTGTTGCTTTAAGGAGATCTAAGCAGCAGTAGCACTCTCATGTAAGGGACAAATGATACTTTTTCCACCCTAAATAATATGAAAGACAAAAGCAGATATACTTGTCATATCTTTATGAAGTATTCTAGTTGTGATTTTAAGAATGCATTTGAGCATGGCTAGCTTCTCTGATGCCTCTGTATGCAAATTGCATTATCCTTTATTTGCCCCAACATCCCATTGCAAACTCGCAGCTAAATTGCAGTCTACTATAAACCTTCATTCTCTTTTGGCATTACTCTTTTCTGTGTTTCACCGTTTCACCACCCATTCTATCAAGTTATTTGTTCTCACATTTGCATCAATTAATGGAATTCCCCAGCATACTTCAACTAGCCTTCCAATTTTCTTTTAAAATCAGATGAAGACCAATGAGAGTCCTGTGGCACCTTACAGACTAATAAATTTCTTCAGGCTATAAGCTTTTGTAGGCTGCAACCCACTTTGTGGTGGCAAATAAAGGATGCATGATAAAATCAGTTAATTTAGAGAGAGCTCATCATCATGTAAAGCATTTGTGAAATGGAAAACTCCTACTTTACACAAAACAATTCAGGAAAACAGTATTAACTTATCATACAATTATTCTTTTTTATTATTATTTATTAGATTTCTATCATGCTTTGCTATCTGCCCTAAATTTTCACTGCTATATACTAACTTGGGTTCAGGGCTATTGTCTATGAAAATCCTCAAGTCATCTAAGCCTTTCTGTAGTAGTAGTAGTAGTAGTAGTAGTAGTAACAACAACAACAACAACAACAATAATTTGGACAGTCATTTCTCAGATTTGGTCTCAAGCCAAAAATGAACCTTTCTGGAAGTAACTCTCTTCAACCATTTACATGTTGACAAGTATAAATAATAATGTTTTTGCTGATATTTTCAAAACTAGGAATTCAAGTTCCTTTGAAAATCCCAACCTTTGCATTTTTTCCCCAAATAATTCCCCAATGACTGGTTTTTAAACCTTTGCATGTGGCTTATGTACCAGGGATTAAGGCTTGTTTTGCTAAATTTAATTTGTGTTTAAAAAATAACTGAATTGCCGTCAAAGAGATTGCACACCATTCAGTCAATAATTCCAAGACCAACCCATCACCAGAAATCTCATGAGCTTCTTGGATCATTATTAGCGGAAGCTCAGAAGGTTTAATAGGCTCTTCTGCTAGTCTTCCAGAGATAACAATTTCCAATTTTATGTATTCTATGGATTTTTGCTGATGAGTTTCTCTTGGAGTTTGGCAAAAGTGTAAATAATGTCTGGTGTGGAGCAGAAGAAAGCCTGCTGCATTTGCTGAGCCATTAATTTGCAGTGGCTATATTGGCATAAACAATAAGGCAGAAGATAGACTATTGGGTTGGATGCACCGTTGATGTAACTTGGAATGGCCATTCTTATATTCTAACTACAGAATTTGGATGTGGATCAAGATTTTGATACCCACAAAGTTTATAGTTTTTCACATCTGAGAATTCAGCTCAGCTCAATATAGACAGAGAAAGCAACTGGTTGCAGAAATCAGATATGAAGCTTGGTTCACACTCTGAAACACTGTCAACCCCCCCCCACCCCACCCCCAGCACATAGGGGTGCTCATTTGGCCTTTCTATAGCATTTGCTACTAAAATGTTCCTATTAAAATCATATACAGTGAAGCTTTAGAACAATTGCATATTTGTCCCCTCTTCTGTGTCGCGCCCCCCCCCAAATCTTATCAGTCAGCTTTTGCTAGCAAACCATTTTTTCCTACAGTCCTCTTCTTAAGCTGATAAACCCCCTTGGATCAAGTCCATTGCCCAAAAACTAATTGAATCTGACTTTCATTAGCTGAAACATGCAGAATAAAAGAATCGTGCTTTAGAATGAGTCAAATGAATTACATTTTAATAATTAAATCTCTAGATTTCCATTGATACCTTTTTCACAAGAATGCTGTTGAGAAAACTAAACTGCCAAGATTAAAGCCCCCCAAAATATTGGTTTAATGATAATAATGCATTAAAACATGGTGCACTAATGGGTAATATCTATGCACAAAAGAAGCAGCCAGTGGTTATATGCTGATAGCTATGCCCTGAATCACTTTTTTAATGAAGGGCTAAATTACTTTGTTGTTGTTTCTTACCTCTGGGGAGACCTGGAAGATCAAATTTAATAGCTTTTTTTTTTTTACTCCTATGTCAAGGCTAGTATACCATTGACTATTAGCTAATCCTGAAAGCTATTGCTGGGTATAATGAGATGGAAATTGATCAAGCAGCAAGGAATTAGATAAAGCTCATAGGATCCCATTTTGACTCTGATCAATATCGAAGATATACAAATCCTGCACAACAGTTTTAAAGTGTTCCACAAAACTAGAAACACATTACATCTCTAAAAGTCTTTTTTTAAAAGGTTGTAGGACATAGCATGCTAACAGAGCAGTGTGCCCTTTTTGTAAAAACTTGAGGCCAGAAAAGTGATCACACAGGAGTTTTGTCATTAAGATGATCAAGGTTGAGAAAAGCTATGCTGAAGCTGGCAAAAGAACAGAGATTGTCTGCCCAGGCACTTTACCCAGGAAAAGCTCACAAACCAATCAGCTACATGAGGGAGAAAATTCTGTAGCCTGAGCCATTTCAAGTGCCTGTTTTTTTAAAAAATCTTTTTTACCCCTAAGACTTTAATGG
Source organism: Podocnemis expansa (assembly GCA_007922195.1). Taxonomy (NCBI): domain Eukaryota; kingdom Metazoa; phylum Chordata; order Testudines; family Podocnemididae; genus Podocnemis; species Podocnemis expansa. The sequence goes on from ML681996.1 coordinate 2,751,868, forward strand.
CTATAAATATTTGCTAGATTCTCAAGGCCTAACCAAAGGATTCTAATGACTTTCTTGTTATCTGATTTTTCACAATTTATTTTCATTGCCAAGTTGATTTCACATCCACATATTCAGTATTTGAAATGTTCATGAGTTATTGCAAAAATCTATTTTTCTAGTCCTGTCTCTAACTGGCGAGAAATAACTTTTCTCTTTGTTTTATACATATAGGGTGCTCTGTGTGTGCACGTGCGCACACACACCCTAACCATTTCCACCTGTATACAAACTTTTCTGATTAGTTAGACGGGTACCTGTTAGTCCTGGCCTTCTTTAATATTGACTCATAGCTTTCATTATATGCCCCTGGTTTTTTTTATGCTTATATTGCTCAAAAAATTCATCTCTTGGATGTAGGATGCTTAGTCTAAGCCCAAAGGTGACTATTCCTTGGAAAATCTGACCCAAATAATTTCTGATCTTTTAAATGACCAAAGAATGAAAAAAAAATACTACTTCAACTGTTAAAAAAATCCTACTCTTTCATTATTCTTTCATTACAGGTCTTTAACAGAAACTGCCAAAGGTGGGGCACAAGTGGGTGCAAGCTGGGGCATGGCCTCCCTCTCCCCCCAACCCAGCAATAATGAAAAGTGCAGAAGTTTTCTGGCCTTGGGGAGGAGGGAAAAGTGAACTCCAGCCAGGGCAACAGGGGTTGGGGGGAGTGAGGTCTGGCTGTGTGTGGGTGAAGTGAGGGGAGGGGGAACTATTGCTGCTATGAGGTGGGGTTGGGGAGGGGAATGGGAAGACTGACTCTTGCTGGGATGGGGTAAGGCAAATAGCAAAGAGAGTGAAATCAGGTGGGGAAGGCATAGAATGTGCCCCACCAAAAAGGGTCAGATTCACACACTGTGGAAACAGCTGAAGCATGAACTCAGCATAGACTCCATCCTCACTTAAATAGTAATGTTAGAAGCTATTGAAAAGTCACTTGTCAGCATGCTGAGTGACAGATAAGTAAACCTGTTGGCAGAGCCAATTGAAGTGCCACCCTCTTTGTAAGGTCATTGCGCTTCATATTTCTCCTTTCTGGCCTTACACAGAGGTTTGAGATACTGACTGCTCTCTTGTTACTGGGTCTTGAGTCTCAACTGTGCAAGTGTCACATTCCCCTCCTGCCATCTGGACTAGTATGCAGTTGTGTCACCCCAATTCTCCATTCATGTGCCCCAACTTACTCCATTTTGCTATATGAACCCCCACTTCTGGGTCATCTCACACCCAGACTCCTGTGTGTAATCATTCCCTCACCTAAAGGAGGTGTGCAGGGGTCAGCCACTCCAGGGATGGACCCCCAGCAAACACCCCCTGTTTCAGACACAACACTGGGACTTACCATCTTGCAGAATTCAGTGCTATCCTTTGAAAGCTCATTTACACTTTTGGGTCACTATGAAAAAAATTGATGTGCAACAGCTCTGTCACTCCACGTTCCGGAGGGGCAGCCATGTTAGTCTAGTTCAGTAAAACAAACAAGGAGTCCTGTGGTACTTAAAGACTAACAAATTTATTTATTGCATGGGCTTTCATGGGAGAAAATCCTACCTCATCATCTGCTTTGAAGATGGAGGGACTTACAGAATGGGAGGAAATAAATGAAGGGAAGTGTCAGAAATCACAGCATCCTAAAACCGGCGGGTCAGCATTTCAATCTTCCTGATTGCTCTATTGACGATTTACAAATTGTGATGCTTGTACAGATGAATAATGTACAAAGGCTTCAAAGGGAAGCTGCTGAGATCGAATTTCTTTTCAAATTTGATTGCATTGCTTCAGGGCTTAATAGGGACTTTGGATTTTTCTCTCATTACAAAAGGTGATTTGACCTCATCTTCCTGTATATGCTGTTCCCCAGAGTTTGAAGCTCTACAACTGCTTTGATTTGCTGTTGCAGTGTGACCTGTTCCCGTGACTTATACTTCCCTGCATTTATGTCCTCCCATTCTGTAAGTTCCCCTATCTTCAAACCATCTGGCAAAGTGGGATTTTCTCCCACAAAAGCTCTTGCAATAAATAAATTTGTTAGTCTTTAAGTGCCACAGGACTCCTTGCTGTCACTCCAAGTGGTTCTACAAACACTCAATCCACAAACACTGCTTTCGAAAAAACAGTTTATTGACTACAGTAAGATTTTAAATTATTCTAAATTGGATTATTAATAAATCAGTAAATTAATAATAAGTCAAGGAATTAGTCACAATTAAATAAAAGATAACTCTTACTATAAGTTAAGATTTCTTCTTCAAATATGTACTCATCTTACCACACTTGTTGGTCATGACATGCCTTGCAGCCACACTCCTACTTCTTGTGCGTGGGTGCCAGGAAGCAAGATCCCAGGAGCGAGCCCCAAGACAAGAGTGCCTCTTTCTTTTAAATATGTTTTCCACACTCCATGGGATCAGGGGACCCATATGTCCTGCAATGGGTATGATTCCTTCCACTTGAGCCAAAGTGCTCACAGATGCTCAGGCCAGTCCCTTGTCCCTATATGTCTGACTCCACTGGCCATGGGACCTCCACATTGTGTTTGTCTGTATCCACTCAAGTCACGTGAGACACACATTTGGGGACATAATGTGGCAGAGTTTCATATCTGTACATACATGTGATACTACAGGAGACATGCTACCATAATAGTAATATTCAATATGCCCTGAGCATTCCAAAAAAAAAAAAAAAACAACCTTACAACATACTTTGCGTCAGGCAATACAAAGTTAAACTGTAAGGATGAACATGAATGATGCACAGATCACACCACAAAGGTATACTTCAGGACCAGCATTTCACAGCAAAGTACCAAACACTTAGACTCCAGTCCAACAAAGCATTTAAGCACATGCTTAACTTCAAGCAAATATTCCCATTGACTTTGTTGTGATTATTCCTTTTCCTGAGTACAGAACATGCTCATGTGTTTTCTTGGAGCATAGCCTCAGTGTTCAGCATCTCACAGGATCAAGTCTGCATTGGGGAGAACACATCAAAGTTCTCAAACAACTGTGTATTTTAACCTCAAGAGGAAATCACAGATGCAAAATTGAATCCTATAGTCCTATGTTTGCCCCTCCAATTTTTTATCAGTTTGCAAGCTTTTATTTTTTTTTTAAGTTCTACTGTAAAGTTAGACAATGTGCAGAACAATGCCACTGTCCTAAAAAAACCTAGGATTTCAGAAAGTTCTCTCGAACCAAATAATATCATTATAACAGAGAAGTGTAAATGTCACAGTCTAGTAGCTGCATCGTTTAAAGGCCGTTATTTTAGGCACAGAAGAGTTTTCTTTTTCTTTTAAAAACAATAATACTGCATTTTAAAAATGTAACTGCAACTTATTAATGTAATCAGTTAAATCACCAAAAAATGAAGAAATGGAAAGCCTGGGTTCCAACAGAAACAATGACATGCTGCATTACTTTAGTGTAATCTGTTTTGATAATGATTTTCTGTTTAAATATGTATATCATAAAACTTATGTTGTGCATTAGCAAGGATGTGTAGTGCAGTTGAGTCAATATTGCTATTGAAACCTTACTATTTGCATTCCCTGTGTTTTTGTGATTTTTAACTATTCAGGCTTAATGTTGCATTGATGGAAGAGGCTTTTTTATTTAATCTGTTATTATTTTCCTTAATCTCTCTTTGCATACATGTTGCTTTAGATGCCATCATTCTAGTTACTCTTCTTTGCAATCACTCAATTTTCTCTGTATCATTTCTATGGTATAATTCCCATATTTATGCAGAATATTCCATTTACAATCTAACCAGTACAGAATAAAGGGAGATTACTATCTTCCTTCTGTCACTAGTTTTGGTCTATCTTCAGTGGCTCTGAAGATAGAATTCTTTGACAAAAGGGAAGAAAGGGTCATTTGCTGCCTCCCTGGTGGCATGGCTTCTTGCCAAAGAGTAAAAAGAAATGTCTGGTCTCTGCCAAAGATGGCACCTGTCATAAGAGGATAACTGAAAATGACTTTACCAAACATTTTCTGAACCTTGTTTTTAAAATAAACAATTTGTGCTGAATAAAAATATAGCCAACTGGGGAGAGTGTATTACAGGTTCCCGTCTATGCCTGATAATAGAGTAAGTTGGAAAAACTTCAACCAAACCATTTTCTGTGAGAAATTGAAGTTCTGTCAAATTGATAAGCTTTGTGAAATTGTTCCACTTTCTGCAAAATTTTGCTTTAGGGGGAAAAAGTTCCAGTAGTGTCAAAATGTTCAATTTTAATGTTTCAAAATGAATAATTTTAATTTTTTATTTTAAATTTACTTTTTAAAAAATTAATTTGTATTATATTCTATTTTAAGAAAGAATGTCAAATAAAAAGTCAAAATAAAAATAATAGAATAAAAAGTCACAGAAATGTAGGACTAGATGGCACATCTCTGTGCCAGTTGTTTGCAGTGAGGCAGGACTGAATATTACCAAGAATATCTGCGACAGGTTTCTTTTTCTAACTTGTTCCTAAAATCTTCTAATAATGGAGATTCTACAATTTCCCTACATAATTTGTTCCACTGCTTAACTACCCTTCCAATTAGGAAGTTTTACCTACTGTATAACCTCCATTTCCCTTGTTGCAATTTAAGCCCATTACGTCTTATCCTGTCCTCAGTGCATAAGGAGAACAATTTATCTTCCGTCTCTTTATAATATTTTGTGTACTTGAAGACTTGTCATTCCCACCCACCACCCCATAGTCTTCTCTTCTGGACTAAATGGACCTTTTTTTTCCCCCTCCAATTTTTCCTCAATAAGTCATGTTTTCTAGAACTTTAATCAATCTTTGTTGCTGGTCATTCTCCAATTTATCCACCTGTTTCCTGAAGTATGATGCACAGAACTGGACAGCATACTCCAGCTGAGGCCTTAACAGATTTGAGTAGACTGGCAGAATTAGTTCCCATGTCTTGTTTATAACTCCCCTACTAATACATCCAAGATTGATGTTTGTTTGTTTGTTTGTTTGTTTGTTTTTAATTTTGGTAACAGTAATATAGTATTGACTCATATTTAATTTATGATCCACTATACCTTCCAGTTCCTTTTATGTGGTACTCATTCCTAGGCTGCCATTTCACAATTTGTATTTGCACAGTTGATTGGTCTTTCCTAAGTATAGAACTTTACATTTGTTCATATTGAATTTTACACTATCTATTTCAAACCATTTTTCCAATTTGTCAAGAACACTTTGAATTCTAATCTTGTCCTCCAAAGAGCTTGCAATTTCTCCTAACTTGGTATCATCCACAAACTTTATGAGTATGTCTACACTTGCAAGTTAGTTCGAATTATGGAGGCTTAATTCAAACTAATTTAGTACCTGTCTACACTAGGCTTTCATTAGTTCAAACTAAGGAATTCCTTAATTTGAACTAATTAACGCTTAGTTCAAACTAGTAAGAATTGCCCATTAGTTCAAACTAACCCCTCAGTTTGATCAGTAGTTTGAACTAAAGATGATATAGACAAGGATTAACCCTTACTTCAAAATAAATTGGAACTAAGGGCAGTTAGTTCAAATTAACAAAATGGACTAATTTGAACTAATGTTAGTTTGAATTAATCCACATTGTTAATTCAAACTAACAAATTTGAATTTAGTTCAAACTAAAATCAAACTTATTTGTTCTAATTAAAAAATTCAAAGTAACTTTTCCTAGTTTAGACATAGATTATAAGTGTACTGTCTCTATGCCAGTACTTCCCAAATTTTTCAGTAAGAAGGAACACTTCCATGAGACAGCAATACCATAGCATGCCTACTTTTTTCACTTGACGTGATTGCTCATAAAAGTCACTTTTACCCATGTTTACTATGGTTATAGTCTTACTAAAGTGGTTTGTATCATAGTGTATATAACAAGCTAAAGAAGAATCAAATGTTTCAAATCCACCAGAATAAAATATACATCATCTCAATTTTGCCTATTGGCCACCTACATTTAAAACATTCACATTTTAGAATCAAAAGGCCAATAACTTGCTTCTATTTTGATGACTAATTTTCACAAGTTTTATAAGTCATCATTTTGGTTAGATAGAATATTGTTTAAGATGAAACAAAGGTTTTGTTTTACTTTGATTTTCATTACCTTTGTACAAAGTTTCATGGCATACTTGGACAGTTCTCATGGCACACCAATGTGCTGCAGTGTACTGGTTGAAAAACCACTGCTTTATGCCATTACTCAAATGATTTATGAAGATATTGAATGTAAACTGGATCCAGTCAGATACCTCTCGTACTCCACTCAGTATATCCTTCCAGTATAACTGTGAACCATTGATAATTATTCTGAGTGTGGTTTTCCAAGCAGTTGTGCAAACATCTTTTAGTTGACTTGTCTAGGCTATGTTTCTCAAGTTTGCTTATGAGGTCATGTGAGACACTATCAAAAGCCTTAACAACGTTAAAATATATCACATCTACTTCTCCCATACCCACAAGCCCAGTTACCCTGGGATATTATGTTGTGTTGATATGAATTTTTTATTGAAAAATCCATACTGACTTTTATGTATCAACTTATTGTTTTCTAGATGCTTAAGATTGACTGGTTGTGGGTTTTTTGGTCCGTTATATATTCTAGGTACCATAACTGACTGGCTGTCCTTACTTCCTTTTTATAGATAGGTACTAAGTATGTTTCCAGGCCTCTGGGATCTCTGGATCTCTACTTTCCTCCTAGATTTCTCAGAGGTAATTGTCAATGGCACAGATACTTCTTCACCCAGTTTGTAAATAGTTCAGGATGTATTCCATTAGGCCCATCTGACTTGAAGAAGTCAAACTTCTCTAAGTAATTCTTAACTTGTTTTAGCCTCAGTTCCTACTAGATTTACACTGATGTTCACTATATTAGTCATCCAATCACCGCTAATATTTTTGGTGGAGAAAAAAAAAAGGCATACCCTCCTCATTGACTAATAGACTTGCCCTGTCCTTGGTCCTTCTTTTTGCTTCTAATGCATTCGTAAAATGTTTTTGTGTCATTTTTTATGTCCCAAATTAGTTCCTCATTTTGTGCCTTGGTCTTTCTAATTTTGTCCTAAAATGCTTGTGTTGTTAGATTTTGTTTATAATCATCTTTTTTGTAATTTGATCTAGTTTCCACCTCTCATGCAAATGAAACATTTAAATTGATTTTCAACTTTTTATTTTACAGAGAATTTTGAAATGTTTTTTTTTTTACTCTAATTGGAAATAAAGCTCAATTTCAAAATTTTGAAATGCTTTGCAAACCGGATGTTCCATCCTCTGCTCAGTTCTAGGAGATGAACCTGCTAGACCCCCAACTGAGAGCTTTTCCTTAAGCACTAAAAGCTTATGCTTTTTAGCTCTGAAAAAATCTCCTTTTCACTCCCCAGTACGTCAGCCAACTTCGTGGTTGTAATGCAGGGGATGAAAAGGATGGTGCTGCTTTTCCTGAATTAGCTCATCTGTGTTATTCCTGTAAAGAATTCAGGAAATATCCACATCCTTTACAGCCAGTCTCCTGCTTTAGTTAAAGCACAAAAAATATTTTCTAAGCAATCTTCTGTTTCACATTTTACTATTGTGGAACTTGGCAAGGTAAAGTTTTCATTTTCTCATGACTAATACAAACCAGAAACGCTGACTTTTTTCCTCACTGAATGTGTTAGCTTTGTGCAAGTAAACATAATGAGTCATGCTACTGTCAGTTTCCTTTTAATTCTTTCTAAACCTTAGGTGGTTAATACAGAGTGTGGTAATGATGAAGTTTTCAAGTACAAATGCAAAAAAGGGGGGGGGGATCTGCTTTTTTGAATAATAATAATGCATTTAGAAAGGTTTTAAAAAAATATCAGGCAATTGTCAGACTTTCTTGGGCAAATGATCCATAACTGACCTACTGAGTGAAAAACATTTAAAGGCTTTAACCCCCCCCCCCCCGCCACTTTCCACCCTGTAGTTATTAAAAAAAAAAAATCCTTAATGTAAACAAGTTTCTGTTGTAAATTTAAATTCAATATTATTAACAGTCTCATTTGTTCTATTACTGTTGATTTTTAGATGCAGTCCTTAAAATGTCCAACATTCATTTAACTTACTTGGTGGTTTCCATCCTTTTCCAATGTCCCAGGTTTTATTTTGCTTTTATATGTCCCTGCTTTTTGGGTCATTTCCCTGTATTCTAATTTATCCTTAGACATCCTGGGAATGCCCTCCCTCCCGTGAGGGAGGGCATTCCCAGGATGTCTAAGGATAAATTAGAATACAGGAGACATCTTTAATCTTCTTCAATTCTCCCGGTCATTCCTGAAGCTCTGTTAAACTTGATGGATGCTGTTTATGCAATATTAACACCTCTCAAGACTCCTTGTTGCCTCTTCACTATTTCTTTAATCCCTGCAATAAATAAAGACATTTTCAGAGCTTCTCCAATTCCATTTTTTCTCTTTCTCTTCCTCCTCTAATTTTCTTTCTGGTTGTCAGAAGGGATCCCACCTATGTTGGTCTATTAATATTCAAGTATTCAGTTACTGTGAATTCAGACTCACTATACTGAAGTAATGGAGAGTTCAATGGAATTAGTATTCAGCGTTTAGTCCAGTGAGTTGATTTTGGGGTTAATGAGAGCTTTAGGAGCTATAAAGGTGACAATGACTTGTCCTACAGTCGATGATATTGGTTAGATATGAAAGTGCACATAAGAACAAATGGTAAAGTGACTGCCTTACTGTCTTGAAATTGAGTCACAAAGGGTTCATCTTTATTTAAATATGTTGTTAATGACCTGTAAAGTTGAATAGGGAAAGTATAGGTCAGAAATTCACATTTACTGTTTTTTTAGGAAAAAGTATCCACTATTTCCATAGGGCTTCCACTTCATTCCTTTGATGAGATCCCAACATCCAGGGCCAGATTCTGACCTTCAGTTTATGTGTCAGACTTCCACTGAAATCAAAGAGAGCTGCATGTGTTCATTTGAGGACAGATTTCAGTCTTTAGAATACAGCTGATGAACAATGCATAGAATTAGGGTTCCCTAAGTCCAGCATATATATATTTATTTTCCTTTAAATTCAAATGACAGCATTGATTTAATAGTGGAGTTACATCATTCCAGTGGTTAAAACAATTATTTGTTGGTATTGATTAGTGCCCCTTTAAATATATTTTGTTCCTCTTCTTTGATACAATGTTTGCTTCTTTGTATTAACTGCTGTCATCATCATCTTAGGGTGTTTTTATTTATCAGAATTAAAGTGCACTACTGAAACAATGTCACAGTTCATAAATATAAGGTCTAGCATTTTTCAATATGTAAGATAACTTTTGGATGCTTAGAGACTCCAGCTGATGCTGCCAAGATAGACTCATGCATTACTAATAGGGGATGAGGTCAGGTGGGGTGAAAGTTTCTGTTGTAAGAAAATGGTAAGAAACTGCTGCTTCTGCTTGAAAGCAGTAAGTGACTCCTACATCAAAAAAGTGGTAGCACATTGGGTGGCACTAATATAGAACATCCTTCTGGAATGAAAAGAAACAAGGTACAATTGTAAGGAACACCTTAGCTCTGCTAACCTTTGCTGTCCTGCCTGGAGATAGGGGAATGGTTGTTCCCATTCCAAATGTGAGTAGGGGAATTAGCTATTCAGAGAGGCGTGAGTGGGACCATAACCTTTTCTTCCCTTTCACCATGTGGCAGATCAAAGATACTCCTGGTGAGTGGTATAGCATTCTGTTCTCCAGCAACAGTGGAAAGCAGGGCTGTAACTCATGCATTCAGCTCTCTGCTATGCTTCTCTGCCATCTTTAAGTGAAGTGGACTTTTTTTGTTGATGCCCAGATCTTGGATCTGCTTACCTATATTCTTGTGGGAAAACACAGAGATTGGCTTTTCCTATCCTTCCCTCAAATGAGTCTTTTTTATGGAGGGGCCACACTCCCTGGAAGGCTACCAATTTCTCTGAAAGAGTGGGGAAAACCAAATGTGCCTCTTCCTACTCCCTTTGCTAACTGCCCCATCTACTGTCTCGCCTATCTCTTGGAAGGGATTCTCCCTGACTAGACATAGACTGTGGGAGGAGCTTTTTTAGGGGAATTAGTGGGGAATGGCCCACAGATATGATTTTTAGAGCCCTTAGGCATCTTTTCCTACAGAGGTAAGAGTATCTTACTCTGTTCTTGCCACCCCAATTCTAGAGAAATTCCCCTGTGCAATGGCCTCTTCTTTCTTATCCCACCTCCAGCACAGCTACGCAAGTGTTGCTGCAAGGGATTGTTCCACAGCTGAGATGACAATTGAAATGCCATCTAACTGATAAATCGCTTTGCTATCTAATGAATAAAGACTGATGGCCACACTCTGTGTTAACTGGAAGGCCCATTGAATAAGAGTTGTAAATTAGTGTTAAATATGGCTACAGTCACATTAGAATTTGTCTGCATTCCTACTGAAGGTCTCATATCTCACTAGTCCTTTGTCCTTTACTTCCATTCCCTTTCCTTGCTTTCCAATTTTTGTTTTCTTAATGATTCTCTGTCAAAATCCATGACACTGGATTGTAAACCAAGGTGTACAACATATCCAACCAATGTCAGCATGTCACATGGGATATAACTATGATCAGCCAAATATCTTTATTCAGTCTTCAATCTGTGACATCAGACTGGGGTTTGTATCTGAGAGACCATGTTCATTTGGTCTGGCTGACAGAACATGGTGAACAATTTATACAGTCACTAAATATTTGCCTGGCTCTTTTTTGAATCATTATTTAGCTGTTGATTCCACTGCTAACCTAAGACAAGTACCAGTGGGCACCTCACAAGGGTGGCACGCTCATCTAAAAGTCATCATTGGTACCTAGTAGACAGCATGGGCGTGAGTGAGTGAGTGTGTGTGTGTGCGTGCGCGCGTGTGTGTTTTTTGGTGGATCTTTACTCTTCTAATACTATAGAAGTCCATAAAAGAAAACAAAATGCGCTGAGCCCTCACATAAAGGGACTGACCTCTTGGAAATGCTTTCATTTTGGGAGTCTTTCTACTGAGGCCAATTTGAAAGAGAGAATCTAGAGAAGGGGAAAATGGAGGCCCTTCTTCACATGTGTTTTCTTGCTAGCAGCACATTTTTAAATGTTCCAATTCCTACGATGCTGCAAGATTTTCTAGCTACTTACACTTTCAGAGTGAAAGGACTCCAGTGGCAGCCTGAGAAGAGAAAATAGAGACCCTATTTATACAGACTAAAATTTGGTTTGGTTATTCTGTGGAATGTTGTGGGCTGGCTTCTCTGCCTAAGGTGCATAAAGCGAATTTAAGTCTATCAGATTCCCACAGGAAAATTCTCCCTGACTAGGGAGAATCTCTGCTGATATATAATGTCAGCTGATATAACCCTGTATCACCCGTACTCCCAAATCCATGTAAGGTGGAGGAGGGAAAGATGTAGGTGGTGGACTGTAGATGAAGCAGAAGTGAAACGGATTAGGATGGAGCAGAACTCTCCTATGTGTGATCCTCCACTGAAATAAACTCCAAGTTAGATTAGGCTCTCTAGTGCTCTATTTTCCAATAAGTAGCGGAGCATTACAGATCCACAACCAGTTTGCTGTGACTCAGGGCCTGTATGTTTCCTGAGCCAAGCAGGAGGGGGAACAATGAAGAAAAACAAAGACACCTAACAGTTTTTTCAATAGATGCTTCCTTAATAGTGCATGAGGGGGAAGACCTCAGGTTCTGCCCTCTCAAATATCATATGCCATTCCTAGCCAAAATTAGGTGTGAATAATTAAATTATGCCTTCCTAAATTGTGCCTTGTAGCTGAAGCGTAATGTTGCTCTTTCCATGGACAGATAACTCATTACGTCTCAGGAGGGCTGTACTTCAGACATGGGTAGAGATCTTTTGTTGTAATAGTACCTGAGGATCCCTCTGCCTGAAAAGTTCAGCATAAATGGAAGGTGGATAATATTATCAATCTGTTATTTGCCCAATACACAGTGTCCAGGTGGTTTAATACACTAAGTAGTGGCTTATTAACCAATCCTCTCAGGTCCAACACAATGAAATATTTTATGTGTAAATTTCCTATGTCATTTCAACTTAGTGTCACATGTCATTTGACCTTTGAACAAAAATATTGAGATTAGTTTAGTCTAGAGAGCTGTTCTGTCAGGAATTGGCAGATTATATTTTTAAAGTTCTTTGTTTTAAAAGCATCTTTCTCTTTCCAGCTACATTAAAGTGTCTGTCTAATAACAGAGCTTGTATAAAGTTTTTTCCTCTGTCATATCTGCTTGGTATCTTGGATAGAAAAAAATGAAATCATGTGACTAGGGAGTCATTCACAGAAGTAAATGTCAATCTGACAGGCCATTAGCAAAATCTGAAGGAAATAAGATTCTTGGTACAATACTCAGAAGAGACCTTTACTGACATTTAATGTATGTATTTTTTTAGAGACATGAATATTGTAAAATGAAATGTTGAAATAGGTTTATGGCAAAGATCAAAGCTCTTCAAAAATAGGATTGAGGCAAACAACAAGTATTATTCTACAGCAAGGTTCCAATCAAACAACAATTTCTCACTGAGTATTTCCTGGTGAGATTTACTGAGGAAGAAACTTGTCTGAACATATAGACTTTTTCTTTTGTAGTCAATAGTTTCAGGTCACACAGACCCTAAGATTCTTTCCAGATGTATAATAAGTAAAGAATAATAACAATACAGGCATAATTATAAATAGGAAGGAAACAATCATTTTTACGAGTAGCAAGCCTTTAAAAACTACAGTGCAAATCATCCAAGCAATGTATCTACCCATGAGATTGGTAAAATTAATGATTTCAGTTAATGGCTTAAATTATTTAATTTTCTGAAAATGCTCAGGTTTCTTTCAGCTGTGCACTGAAATACAATATTAATAACTTCTTCAAGAATTCATTGCTCAGATCTTCTAGATTCATGCAATCAACAGCCACTTACCAGTTTTATAAAACTGGTAGAAAATGACTAATTATGTTAAAACTAGAAAAAGATAATTCTGAAGAGCATTGCAGCATGTTTATTACAAACAATTGTTAGTGGTTCTATACAAAAGATTACAGTGCTGTGAAAGATATTATCCAACACAGATGAGTATATGCAGTACTACAATTGCTACAGAAAAACTTTTCAGGCAAAATCAATAATGGTTTCGATTCTCTGAAGCCAACAGTAATATGAATTTTTAATGGTACCCATTTAGTGTAATACATATAACAGAGGGCACTTTTATCCTTCTGACTAACAGATGATAAAGTAACTCATAGAAGGTATACAGACTATGGAAAATGCATTTCTAAATAATATTATATGCAATGGTAATTTCACAACCATGCAAATGTGACCCAACTCTGTTCTCTTTAAAAATGGTAGTAAAATTTAATTAAGCTGATGTGTTGAGCACTTTTGAAAATCCCACCATTAACATTAATACAATATCTAAATGGGTTAATATATATATATATATCCCCGTGGGTTCCTGTCTACCTTCCCAGTAGGGGTCCTTGGGCAAAAGACCCCCTAACGCCTCACTTGCCTACCTCGAATATGAGAGTGACACGAACTAGGAGAGTCATGCCGGCTCGGACAGCGCCCAGATTAACAAGGTCCGCGCCAGATGTTGGGGAACCAGGACAATCTGACGATAAGTGGGCTACTGGAACAAACCATGCATGGACGAGACAAGAGAACCTGGAATTGATGGAATGCTACTACAACAGCAGACCTAATGAGAGGGGATATATGAAACGTATGAGGGAACTATGGATGGACAAAAGACCTATATCCACACTAACCGAGAAACAGCTAGTTACCCAACGCTTCAACATAGTAAAGAGGCAGGGCAGCTGCTCTCACAACTGGAGATAGACCAACTCCACATTACCTCCTGGACTCAAGAAGAAGCCCCAGAAGAACAACTAGATGTGCAGCCACCACCTGACGCTGGAACTTCACTGCCACCCCCTCCATTACAGAGCACAGCAGCTGATATGAGGCATAAGATCATGGATAAACTAGCTACAGTCAACCCTCGAGACCGATTACCAAGGCTCGTTGGAGAAGTACCATCAGATAGTATGCTAGAAGATGCCAATAGATCCCTAATGACAATTCCTACTACCACCATCACTGAAACCAATGAACTGGTATACGCTACAGCCTCTGTTATCCTGACTCCATCTGAAGCCCTAGAGACTGCTAAGCAAAGGCTCACAGCACTGGCCACCAGGCTAAGGAGATACACTAGAGAAGCAGAGGCCAAAAAGATAAATGCCCTGTTCTCCAAAGAACCATCCAAGGTGTACTCCCAACTGCAGTGCAACAACACAATAACAGCAGAACCACCAACAGCAGAAACTGCACAGTACTGGAAGAACATATGGGAGAAAGAGAAGACTCGTAACACCAGTGCAAAGTGGCTTCAGGACCTGAGAACAGACCACAGCAATCTCCCGGAACAGGAACCAGTCACCATCACAGTAGCCGACATCCAACAGCGGATCAAGAACATGAAGAGCTGGACAGCACCTGGCCCGGACATGATCCACACCTACTGGCTAAAGAAACTAACAGCAGTGCATGAACATCTAGCAGCACAGATGAACAAGCTGCTAGCAGCAGGCTCCCACTCAGACTGGCTAACACACGGAAGGACAGTGCTGATCATGAAAGACCCCCACAAGGGAACAGCACCATCCAACTACCAGCCAATAACCTGCCTCCCCACAACATGGAAACTCCTATCAGGCATCATAGCCGCCAAGCTACAGGACCACATGGGCCAGTACATGAGCACAGCTCAGAAGGGCATTGGGAACAACACCAGAGGCTCAAAACACCAGCTGCTCATAGATAGAGCAATCGCCCAAGACTCACGGTCTAGACAGACCAATCTGTGCACAGCCTGGATTGACTACAGGAAAGCCTACGACTCAATTCTGCACACATGGATCTGTGAATGTCTGGCGCTATACAAAGTCAACAGGACACTAAGGAACTTCCTCAAGAACTCAGTGGGACTGTGGAAGACAACACTGGAAGTCAACTCAAGACAGCTTGCCCAAGTGGCCATCAAGTGCCGCATATACCAAGGTGATGCACTGTCCCTGCTGCTGTTCTGCATTGGCTTGAACCCCCTCAGCCAGATAATCACAAGGACTGGATATGGATACAAGTTCAAGAGTGGAACTATCATCAGCCAGCTCCTCTACATGGATGACATCAAGCTGTATGCTAAGAATGAACGAGACATCGACTTGCTAATCCACCTGACACGGATCTACAGTGAGGATACTGGGATGTCATTCGGACTGGAGAAGTGTGGCCGGATGGTAGTAAAGAGAGGAAAGGTAGTGAAGACTGATGGGGTGGAACTACCAGCAGGCCACATAGCAGACATACAGACCAGCTACAAGTACCTTGGCATCCCACAGTCACATGGGACCCACAATGAGGAGGCAAGGAAGACAGCAACATCCAAGTACCACCAAAGGATAAGACAGGTCCTGAAGAGCCAGCTCAATGGGAAGAACAAGATCCACACCATCAACAGGTACGCCCTGCCAGTCATCAGATACCCTGCCGGTATAGTGAGCTGGCCAAAGGAGGACATGGAGGCTGCCGATGTGAAGACCTGGAAGCTCCTCACAATGTACGGAGGTTTCCACCCCAAGTCCAACACCCAGAGACTGTACGCCAGCCGGAAAGCAGGCGGGCGGGGTTTGGTGAGTGTCAAAGCCACTGTCCTGGATGAAACCCCGAGCATCCAGGAGTACCTCAGTAAGATGGCACCCAAAGATGAGCTGCTGAGAGAATGCCTGAGGCAGCAGCAGACATGGGAGGAAGATCAAGCAGAAGAAGTGCCATGGCAAGACAAGACCCTGCATGGAATGTACCATTGACAGATAGCTGAGGTGGCTGACATTGGGAAATCCTACCAGTGGCTGGAAAAAAGCTGGACTAAAAGACAGCACTGAGGCACTGATCATAGCAGCACAAGAACAGGCACTGAGCACCAGATCCATTGAAGCACGGGTCTACCACACTAGACAGGACCCAAGGTGCAGACTGTGCAGAGAGGCCTCAGAGACAGTCCAACACATAGTGGCAGGATGTAAGATGCAGGCAGGAACAGCATACACTGAACGGCACAACCAAGTAGCTGGCATTGTATACAGGAACATCTGCACAGTGTATGGGTTAGACCCTCCCAAGACCAGATGGGAGATCCCACAGAAGGTCGTGGAGAATAACAGGGCTAAGATCCTGTGGGACTTCCAGATCCAGACAGACAGGCAGGTACTGGCCAATCAACCAGACATCGTGGTAATAGACAAGGACCAGAAGACAGCGGTGGTGATAGATGTAGCAGTGCCAAGTGACAGCAACATCAGGAAGAAGGAGTATGAGAAGCTGGAGAAGTACCAGGGCCTGAAAGAGGAACTAGAGTGGATGTGGAAAGTGAAGGCCAAAGTGGTCCCAGTGGTGGTGGGAGCACTCGGGGCTGTGACTCCTAAGCTGGGAGAGTGGCTCCAACAGATCCCAGGAACAACATCAGAGCTCTCTGTCCAGAAGAGTGCAGTGCTAGGAACAGCTAAGATACTGCGCAGAACCCTCAAACTCCCAGGCCTCTGGTAGAGGACCCGAGGTTGAAGATGACACATACCACCCATAGGGGGTGAGAGAGAGTGGGTCCACATGGGCCAGTACCTGAGCGCATATATATATATATATATTTCTGCAATAATGCTTTAATATTAAACATCTCATTTTGGCATCAGACTGACTGTTTGTAAAAGACCTTCTATTGGCTCAGTCCTGAAATCAGCTCTGCACAGACCAAAATTTGTGTCATTGTGAATCAGACTGCAGAACTATGGCCCAAATTTTCTGTGAAAGCAATCTACAGTGGTTTCTGGTTACTTTAAGGAAATGCAAATTGATGCTTAAAAAGTGATATGTCAGAATTCTAAAAGAATGAGGATCATTACAAAATATATATGCAGTTCTATGTCTGTTTTTTTATTATTATTATTTACAAGAATGATAAAGGAATGAAATGTATGAAGAAGTAGAGCATACAACTACTTAGCAGAGATTTTTCTTTATCTGTGTGTCAACATACTGCATATCTACATTCTGAACTGGGGAAGGTAACCATAAAATGTTGTATTAGCGCCTAGCTTCTCAAATGAATAAAACAAGAACAAGTAAAAGAGAATCCCCTGCAAAACTGACAAAATACAAACAGATTTTTTCAATTGCCTTTTTGTATAATACATTAATGATATAATTATTCCAAAATGATGAATGATAGGATCAGTCATGTTTTTCAAACCTGAAGGATAAGTCCTTTTAAAGAGAATGTGTTTTTCATAGTGACCCCCACTGAGTCATTTTTAACAATCTTCCTTCATTATATTAGAAGTTTTTTTCCCATTTCCCATTCGTTGTTCATTTATGGATGTTACATTGGTGATAATCATAATAATAATCAGGATGAGATACTGCTTCATTTTTCATGAAACAGAATCACTCAGCACAAAGAAGGTTACCCATATCTTCACAAAGTTCCAAAGGGGTAGCCATGTTAGTCTATTGCAGCAAAACAAACAATGAGTATCTGAAGATACAAACAAGAAGTCCTATGGCACTTTTAAAGACGAACAGATTTATGTATCATATGACCTGTCTGAGCATCTGAAGAAGTGGCACAAGAAAGCTCATGTGATAAATAATTTTTTCTTTAAAAGTGCCACAGGACTCCTTGTTTGTATCTTCAGAAAAGCTCTCTCTCCCTTTCTTTAACAGAGGATAATGTGTTCATGTGTTGCATTTGCCTTTAAACACAGGCATCTAAAATACTGAATATCTGATCATTTCCTATATGAACAGTGTATTTAAGTCATGTGTTGTACTTCCAAATAATTGCTTTGCGATTTATTCCCATTGAGTGCCTGTGACACCAAGCAGTCAGAATTATTTTACAGATTCTATTTCAGTGACACACAGCTTATATCTCATCTCCATTATCTCTGATGAAAAGTAATATAGTATTGTGGTTTCAGGAAGATAATCCACCTCTTCTATCTCTTGTCTGCAATCCCTGCTAAAAACAAATACATAAAAAAATTACAATACACATGAATCTAGTTGACTTTAATGGGCAGGTTGTTTATACTGTACCATTCCTTTCCTCTGCCCCATATAAATGCAATTTGCTATACTTCTGGATGATTATGACCTACTACTCAGGGTTCAAACTGATGGGAGAAAAATGCAGAGGAACAGATCACTTTTTTTGTCCTAGCTATCTATCTAAGTGCTGATCAGAACCTAGTTGTGGTTGTGTCATGATTATTAATACACTCTTAGGCTGTGTTCACACACAGGGGATTATTTCGATACAAGTTGTTTCGAAACAACTTGTATTGAAATAACGCCTTATTTCAAAATAACAATTTGAATTAACAGTTTGTTAATTCGAATTAAGGAAAAAAGCTCAAAGCGAAATAGCAGTTTCAGGCAACAGTTATTTTGAAACAAATCACTGTTGTTTCGAAACAACATGTTCAGACAGCATTGTTTCAAAACAATTGTTTCGAAACAACGTTGTTTCGTCCCCATATGAGGTTTAACTTGTTTTGAACCGTTTTTGTTTCGAAACAATGGGTTCCATTGTTTTGAAACAACTGTGCGTCGTGTGAACAGCCTAAATCTTATTTTGAAACAACCTCTGTTGTTTCGAAATAAGAGGGCTGTGTGAACACCCTTAGAGACTAACAAATTTATTTATCGCATGAGCTTTTATGGGACAAAATGCCACTTTGTTAGACCCTTTGAAGATTGGAGTGGGATTTTTCTCCCACAAACGCTCATGAAATAAATAAATTTGTTAGTCTCTAAAAGTGCCATAGACTCATTGTTTGGTTTGTTTTGCTGAACTAGACTAACATGGGTATCCCTTTGGAACTATGATTATTCATGGATTTCATCCTCATAACACCCCTATGAAGCTGGGCAGTACTCTCTTTTTTTTACAGAGGAAGAACTGAGGTCCTAGGTAGATTATGTGATTTGTCCAAGGTTGCTCATTCTAAATGAGGTCATGCAGTTAGTCTGTGGCTGACTCAGGAATTGAATCCACATGTCTTGAATCCCAGTGTAGTGCCCTATCAGCTAGACAATGAGCCCTGTGATCATTCCTATGATATTATCACCACAAATCCTCATAGCTAGAATGCTTACACTCAGCAGAGAAAAGTGGAGTACTGTGAGCTAGGATTCTTCCGCTTTCAGTGGTACAAAATCCTAAGGGCAGAGAGTGTGAGGGGAAAAAAGAGATAGAGAAGGGTAAACCACAGGACAAACAAAAAGACAAATGTGATAACTGCACTGAGAAATGAGACAGAGAATATGGCAGTTACTGTAGGTTTGAAGAGATAGGCTAGTTTGCAGAATGTGGTAAAATATGTTCAGAAAGCAGAATAATACAGACTGCATGCCTTATTTCACTCTTGTTTCCCAATCTCCTCCTCCCTTGCTCAACCACAACATGTGAATAACTTAATAGGAGTTATTTGTACATTGGGGAAGGAAAAAGATATCACAGGGTATTTAAACTATTATTTAAAAACTCAAAGGTAGCATTTCAATTTAGACTTTGTTTAAATGTACATCTAGCATAGCAAACACAGATTAGACATTGCTTTTCAGCATATTGTTAGAATAGAAACAGTGTATCTGGAGTAACCATAATTCAGTGTCTGTGCAATTACCAACTATACTAGAGCTCAGTTCAAGAAAGCATTTCTAAGCTTCACAGCAAGCATCTGCATCAGTCTTATTCCTTACAGTTAAGCAAATGCTGAAGTGCTTTCTTGAGCCAAGAGGAACTTAAGTGCATGCTTTGATGCTTTCTTGAGTTGGACTTACAAAGAATAATAAATGAAGAACTCATTCAGTGATTCACTTGCCATTTCCTTTGTCTTAACAGTGCATTTTCATCAGCACATGCTGTTAGTGTGAAAACTGGATTTTTTTTAATTAATGGATACTTTTGTTTTTCAGACTTGAGTCTCCAACTAGATCTTTAATAATGGAAGCTCCCAGGGGAGTACAAGTTAGTGCAGCTGCAGGAGACTTAAAGGCCAGCTGTAGGAAAGACCTGCACTTGCAGTCCACAGAAGGGGAGGTAAGCTAAGTCTCCATTAAAATACTATGACATTCTGTCCAGCAAAAAGCAGACTCATTAAATGACCCTGTATGTAAGAGCCTGGTGAACACTAAGAAATGTGCTATACCTGCTTGAATTTAAAGTGGATTTACTCCAGCAGTTCATGCATTATTCTTTCTTTGCTTTGTAAGAAAACATTTGAAGGATTACAGTTTATTCACAAAATTTCTTCTTAGAAAAAGAATGTTGAGAAAATACAAACATGAGTATTTTCACTGGAATGGTATGACATTGAATGCAGCTTAACATAGCAACAGAGGACAAGTTTACACAAATCCATCACCAGAGAAGTGGTACAGAGGCAGGTGAGAGCTGATCATGTCCTTCATGGGTAGGACTTTGCATATATACGCAATTATTTTCTGTAAGTGTGCAGAGAGAATGTTAAATTGAAATGTTACACCCAACAGTGACTCTTAAATGTGAATATCTTGACAAGGCCTAAGAAAAGAAGAACTGTTACATTTCCTAACTTTCCACAACCCAGTTTAACTGCTCTCTCTCATTAAATTGTTATTGTGGCTGTGTGCGGGATTTAAAGTGCCACTTCAATGATATATTAGAGATCAGTTCAGTATGAATAGATTTCGGAGCAGGACTTTCAACTTGTGTAATCATTTACACCTGTGCAAAGAGAATGTAAAATACAACCAAAACAGAATGAGAATCAGATTTTTTGTTTTGCTGTAAATCAGCTACTATATGATAGTGGTGCCTGGAAGATTACTGGAATGAAAAATAGATGTTTTTGTCTTACATAAAAATAAGATAATATTAAGAAATCTTGGACAATGGCACCTAGAGAGCTCAGTTCTCGTCAGCACCTCAGAGAAGTGGCATGATTTTCAAATTGTTGTTGGTGGGAATTGCTTTGTTTCAAGCACTTTTGAAAATCTTGCTGCTTCATTTAAGTGCCTAACTGGAAGCTGAGCTCTTATAAAAATCTGTCTCCTTGTGTTTATATATATCGTGCCTCAAAGAATCCCAAATACTGCAACAACTGTACAAAATGCAATTTAACAGCCTTGAAATATACTCACATGTGGTGATTAGCCACCAACCATTACACAGCATTCTGTATTACAATGCATACAGGAATATTTTAGCCAAGGCCTGGGTCAGAACTCTATTTTTATGAAAAGTTTCAAAGTATTTTTAATTTCCATACAGCATGGTTAAAACACAATGATATTTTTCTGGCAATATGCCTAGATTTTCCATCCTTGTGCTCTGCCCCATAATGCCTTTCCCTTAGGATTTTTCTTCAAACCCATTTCTTCCCACAATCCCTTAACAAACTACTGTCATGCTAGTGCTGCCCTCAGAAAATCTCACTTAAAGAGAAGAAAGTGATGTGATGCATCTCAAGTGACACAAGGATAACAGGTTCCAGAGGGGTAACTGTGTTAGACTGTATATAGCTAAAACAGCAAAAGTCTTGTAGCACCTTAAAGGCTAACAAATTTCTTTGGGCATAAGGTTTCATTGGACGCAATGACTGATTGTATCTCACAAAATGGATTGCAGCCACCTAAACTTATGCCCCCCCAAAATCTGTTAGTCTTTAGGGTGTCATGGGACTTTTGTTGCTTTTACAAGGAAGACAGCTGTTTTAAAGCAAAATTAAACCTTTAGACTCAGCATTCGGTAAAGGACAGTATGGAGCTGCCCCAGCCAAGGAGAACACCATAAAGATATTGTATGTCAGAGTAACAGCTTCTCTCATGCTTTCCTCCTTTCTCTTGAGGGGTCAGTAGGCATTAGGGGCATAGCTTATCTCCACACATATCTGCTTCTTACGCCTGGCTGTTTCAATGGGCCATTGTGTCTGACTAGAGGGACTATGTTTTGTGCCCATCCACCCCTAGCTCCTCTTAGCTTTCTGATAATGGAGATAGCAGGATGTGTGCTCTTCTCTCACTTCAGCAGCTGAGGAGGGGGCGAGGAAGGAAGAATGTGTTCTTACTTCCCTTATGTGGTCATATTAGGACTAGTGACAATTTAGGCCTTATTTCTACCAGTCTCCAGCCTCCCTCACCTTCACCCAGTCTAATGTTTCCTTGAGTCATGTAATGTTCTCCATCTAAAAGCTGTGTCTTACTACTCTTACTCTACTTTTAATGGCATTTCTCATATAATAATGTAAAACTCACAGTTGCTAAGAGTGGTGGAACTGTTTCTCTTTTTTTTTAAACTGCTAATTCTCTGAGGCAGTGATTGGGGTTTTAGTTTCTCTCTTTGGCACTAAACACATCTATCTGTGGTGTCATTACAAATGTTTAACAATATTTTTTGTAAGCCACCAGTTGTGAGTATATTCTCTAATCCATGAGTTGGTCCAGCATTGTTTCATGTACCCTGACTACTATTTGTCTTTCTGATGGTTCTTCTGCAGTGCTGTTCTCTCATCTCCATGTAAGGAATTTTTGGAAATGACAATCAGTGACCAAGTTAATCTAAATACTTTAACGATGAGCATTTAGGAAACTTAAATTTATTAGAGTCTTAATCCAAATTGGGATTTACTTAAGTGTTCAAACTTAATTTACAGGAACCCTTCCTTTGGATATCATAGTATTATAGCAAGACTGACAAAACTGTTCAGATGATTAGAAAGGCACCATTGCCAGATAAAGTATCTTAACACAAAGCTGACAGGTTCTTGGCTGAGCACCAAATTGGAACATGTGTTAAATTTCCAAATCAACATGAAATGATGGAAACCAAAATTTTAAACACATCTGGGATAGCCCAGGTAATTGATTCTATGAATTTGTAAATCCATTAAAGTTGTCATGAAATATTGCTATTCTGCCTCACCACACAAACACATAATAGATAGTTATCATAACCAAATGTATTCTATATGCTTATAATACATTGTTTAGTTCTTGTTGTGCTAGTAAAGTTTCATGTTCAGCAAAGGAACATCCATATTTACTCAATGGATCTGACCATAAATTCCATACTGGATCAGACTAAAATGGTCCATTATGTATGCTGTCCTCTCGTCAACAGTGACCAACACTAGATGCTTCAGAGAAGGTGGAAGCACTTTGATAAAAGAATTCTTCTAATCCCCCCCCTCCCTTAAGGCACATCCTGATCTTTAACAAAGATTGCTTAAACACTGAACCATAAAGTTTAACATTCCTTCTACAATATTTTGATTACCATGAATTATGATAACTAGGACTATTCTTGATCTCCATACAAATGGCCTTCTCCTTCATGTTACATTTTTTATCTCAGCAAGTTCCTGTGCTATAACAAGGGAGGAGGTAGCATGGGGGTTGATGGCTGTAGAGCTAGTAGATACCTTTCCCTCTTTCCTCTTTCCTCCTCCCTCCAAAAAAGCCAAAATACCTTATGTTGCAAGGTTCTTGAGAATGAATAGCTGAAGAGATTGGTACTGAACTGTTTACTTACTTCTGGGTCAATATTTCCACTGTTGTTCGGGTCAGCAGTGACAGAGAATAGTATTGACTGACTGCCAACAGATAGGGAACCTATGAATAATGGTCTAGCAGACCCATCCATGTTCCTAAAGAACAGATTTTCACATCAGAACAGCTGTATCCCTGTTGCTGGAATGCATGTTCCAGAGTGGGGTTTTTTTGTTTTTGTTTTTTGCTGCCTAAAATTATAGCACCACAAGCACCACAACACTATTCTGGTCCCCTAGAAATAGGCCAAAGATTGACTGAGCATGAAGACCAAACTACCTTTTCATCCTTAGAAGTACTCCTTCTAGAATATGCCTTGGGTGAACAGTCTGGAGGAACATGACACTTGAGGCCCATTTTGTACCTTTTTCTGTTGACATACAAGAAATTTCTGTGTTCAAGGATAGCAACGCAGCATCATTCATATACAGTAAGCTGCATAAGAAATGGACAAAGCAAATAAGTGCAAGAAAATTACAATAGAGAATTTAAATCACAAAGACTAATACAATGAAAAATTATTCCTAATAAATAGCTTTGTTTATTTCCTTGTTAGCTAACTGATGATTAAAGAGTTAAGCATCATTGTTCTATTAGTATATCACATTCTGAAGTGAAATCAGACACATTTTAAAAATATTCTTAGTCCTTCTATAATAAACACAGCCTTTGTCAATCAGATTGTGTTCACAGTAATTACACAATTTGAGATGAGGTTTTGTACTAGAAAATCACTCTTTTGCTTTGTTCACCTGCTGCCCAACCAACTTCAACATTACAGTGTTTGGAGATTTTTATTTATTCTGTAAATCACTATGAGAATTGGGCAAAGCAAGTAAGTGCTGGAGAATTACATTAAAGAATTAAAATCACAGAGACTAATTCAATGAAATATTATTCCTAATAAGTAGCTATGTCTATTTCCTTGTTAGCTCGCTGATGATTGAGGAGTTTAGCATTATTGTTCTATTAGTATATCACATTTCCAAGTGAAGTCAGACCCATTTTTAAAATAATCTTAGTAATGTATTGAATTTATATTTTTCTTTATGTAGAAAATATTGCAAGAGAGGAATTGTGTAACACTTGGAAAAAATTGTTACGACCATATTAGCTGAACATTATGAATCCATATTATCATGGATTAAATAGTGAAAGATATACTTCCCTTTTACTATAAATAAATAAATAAAGTTTTGTGGGGATTTTAGGTGGAAGAATATTTACCGAACTTTTTCTTCCAGTCAAATGTTTTGTGCAGTATAATCCTTAGCCTGCCACATCAGAAACTGCAAGTCTTTACAAGAATTCTGTATTTTGCTGTTTGATGCAATTTTTTTCTTATTTACTTCAGTATTATAATAATCCTTTTATCTGTATTATAAATAATAATGCATGATCCCTGATTGAGTCCTGGAGGCTGTAATTTAGTCTCAGGTTCTGCTGCCCTTTGTAAAGCACTTGAGCTGCACCCTTGTGATTCAAGGCATCAGCAGAATCCTTTGATTCAATTATGGCTTGGCATTTAATTGTGAACTATGTATTACTCTATAAATAAACCATAGCCAATAGTTTAAAGCATTCATTTACACATAAAATGAAATCCAAAACTCTGGGCATTAAAAGATCTTATCAGCTCATATGGGAGGAAAAAAAGAACATTTCATCATTGCAGATACATCCCTCTGGCTGCTAGTTGACTTTAACTTCCATGTATAATGCAGTGGAAAAGCTGAAAGATGTTCAGAACATTTTTTTAATCATGCTGTTTGCATCCTGCAGCTACTAGCTTTTGGTACACCTTCAAATACATAAAAGTCTGTCAAGTTGAACTTAAAATACAACATCTTATAACAGTAACAAGCTTAAAGGATTATTTGATAGTGGCAACTCAGTGGTCAAAAATATGATTTACCTAGACCAGCTGTTAGGAAATCTGATTCTGATTCAGCTGCTATATATATTTCCGAACTGCTCCCATGTAACATCCTGTGAACTGCAGCAGCATCACATTGGCTAACAAAGGTCAAACAAAATAAAGAAAAAAAAAGATTACTAGTATGTCCGCACAGCTGCTGAGAAGGAGCAAGTCTTGCAGCCTGGGTTCACAAAATTGTGTTAACAGTGCTTACCTTAGTTCATTTAAAAATAGAAAGTGGAAGTTCCAGCTTGAAGTTTGAGGGGGTGGAGTTGGTTTCAAAGACCAAGGCACAAAATCAAAGCAATATCTATAGAGCAATTTTTAACTCATTAGCCCTAGCTCTGATGGTGCAAATCTGTTGACCTGGGTTTACAAAACTTGCCCCCAGCAGCTGTGTAGACAAACCCACTGAGAGTACTTATTTATGCAAACATATCCATCTTCACTGTTACCTTGTCTCCCTACCCCATCCTCTTCATTTTGTGAATCAACCTGTTGTGCCTGGTTATTATAATCCTAAAGTGTAGAATCTCTAGGGCAGAGGGCTATCTTTCTTTTCTTATTTATATATAGCCTAGCGCAATAGGGCCTGATTCCTGACCTGGGACTCTAACCACTACCCTAGTGATAACTAATAATTACTTTTTTTTTTTTTTTTGCAGAATAATAGATGTTTCCTAAATAGCTCAATTAGACTGTTGACTATCATCCAAAAGGACATGGTAGAAACCCCATTACTTGTATCTTCTTGAATGGTACACTTCTCCTGATCCTTCTGTGGCTTTTTGTCTTTGATGTCTCTTCATTTCTGTGACTAAAATAAATAATATAGTTCAACAAAAATTTTGTATTATTAAGTCAAATTCCAATTTTAGTTACATTTATGAAAACACCATTGATGTCGGTGGAGTCACTCCAGATTTACAGCTGTGAAAAACCACTAGGTTTGGAAAGACATGTGAGCTACTCGATGTGTTGACAGTGAGGGTTGTGGCATAGCTGGTCAGAAAACTTCCACTGAAACATTTTTATTGGAATTTCCTGATCCATTAAACTCAAAACATTTTGTGGAGAGTATTTGATTCTGGTGCAGTTCCAAAAGAAGTCTGCCTGCCAGGCAGGTTTCCTACCAACACCTTCCAGGCTCCCAACACCTTGTCAGCCATCTGGCGGATTGATGGGGAGACAAGAACCTGGAAGCTCAGATCAAAGGCTCCTGGTTTCTTAGTGTACAGTACTTCTGTGATTCCCTCCTTGGGAACAGTCCACTGGATGGAGTCTCTTGCCTCATGTCTTTCAGGCTCCATGGCTCAGAGAAAGCCAGCAGGCAATGTACTACAGACTTGCTGGGCTCCAATTCCTTTTCCAGAGAATTTTGAAGATTCTGAATTCCACACTGAAACAAATCCAATCTTTGAATCTTCTAAGTCCTTGTAATGGAATCAGTTTTCTCTGCCTGGCTATACTGCTGCTTGAATAGGAATAGCTGTTTAAAGGCAACTATAATTTTTGGGATGAAATAATTGACAAAATGAATTCATTAAAAATTAGTTATAAACAGAATGGGAGGAACAACTAAGCAATACTCAGCTCTGCTATTGGATCATCCACCAAAATAAAACTTAACACTTTGTGAACTCTAATTACTCATCACCTATGCGAAATAAGGATGTAATTATTAGAGCCACAGATATATTTTTCCATTTTTTTAAATCAAAAACTGCCAGTTGGTAGAACCAAAAAAACCTGAATTTTGGAATTTCCCATTTTGACATTTTCAAAACAAAAAGTTGTGATTTTTGCTTCAAATAACTTTTAATTTAAAATTTAAGCTAATGTATACTAAAAAAAAATAAAAGGTCAAAATGGAAACAAAATCTTTCAAAATTACGCAAAGAAAATTGACTGACACAATCTAATACTTTTTTTCAATTATAAGTTCATGAAAATATTTGATATTTTGACTTTCCTTCCCAACAGGATTTTTTTTTTCAAATTTTTGAAAAGTCTTGCAGTATGGAAAAAATACTTACTGCCAAACTCTGTAGGTCATACTATTAAAGAGATGGAAACTGACACAGATAAGCTGTTAGTTCCCTAAATTCCTGCAGTAAGTCAAAAGAAACACTGTTGTAAATGGGCAGATTTCCTAATTCTCTGTTCTATGCTTGATATGGTACCATGCTTAATCTAAGAACCGTGGTGATAAGACCTGAGATATTCATAATGCAGGGATTTAACTGGTGTCTTAGGTAACCAGTTAGCTCTCAGATATGCCAGTCAAGGATATTTTCAAAACATCAAAAACTCTCACATATAAATCCAGCTTTGGATGCATTTCCAGTACTTGGAGTACTTATAAGTAGGACTGTGTAGATTTTCCTTCAAATAATAAGGGATGAAAACATCTGTATTCCTCATAAATAGCTATGGCCTAATAATTCACAGTGGATGATTTATTATGCAGACTTAGACTCTTTCACAAGCTGATCCCACTTTTTTTTTTTTGAATGTACACACTGTTTGAATTTACATGACTCTATTATTGACTGGACTGACCATGCATATCCAAAATTTGAGTGTTTCTTAGCTACAATTGGGCAGACAAATTTTATGGTATTTTTTCTGTCCCCTGATTGGGTGCATATGTTAATACTTCCAGTACAAATGCTTAAATATACAATTTATTTTCTATTTACACCTGAACGTATGACTTCGTAATTAGCTTTCCACAAACATCTGTGCTTGTAGAATCTGACCGTTCAAATGTTCATAGAAAACAAACTGAAAATGAATGTGATCATGCCTGAATTCATTACAAATGTGAAGAAATATATTAGAATACTTTTGTTTCACCATCCTATGCTGCACTGTTTTTCAACATCTCAGACAGTATTTTTGTTTAGCATACAACTTTTAAAAAATAAATTCATCTCAGAAGGGAAGAATTTTGAAATATCTCTACACAAGTCTTATAAATATAAATAGCTACTTTGTTATTGGAAAAGTCATAGTGAAACACAAATTCTTAATCTTCTTAATAGGTATTAATAATTGAAGAATATTTAATGAACAATGTCCACGTAACCAGTTATAGGATATAACAATATATAACTTGTTCATGGTACTTTTTTGTCTTTAAAGAATTTTACAAATGTACCTTATATACAAACATATATAAAGAATTTTACAAATGTAGCTTAATGCATTAGGCTCCAGTCCTCAGCTTTGTTTCAATATTTAATCATCCTTAAAAGCCATTCATTTTCTTTTACTTGTTATGCCTTTGATTCTCCAAACAGATGGCCTGTTGTGCCCTGATATATTAGCACAGAATCTTATTCATTTCAATTTATCACTGCATGGGCACAAAGGTCTGGGCTTGTGCATCTATTTTTGGAAGGAAAGTCAGATATAATAATAAATGGCTGAAAATTCATCACAGAGGATTTCACCACAGACCCTTTTTCTTCCAAGTATACTGATACCAAGAACATTATTGTTCCTATTATTAAATTAGTAAAAGTTTCAATAGGACAGTTTTTATTAAGCAAATGTTTGAAACAGGTACAAGCGATCACAGTGATGTATAAAACAAGAGTGGTCAGGTATCCAGGTTTAGAGTACAGATCATTTGCTAGGGAAGAGGTATTTGAGTGAACAGAAATCACAACAAGAACATGATCTACAATACCCTGGAAGAACAAAATAGATTGTACACTTGGGTATAAGAGTCTGGCAATTTCAGGAGAGCATCTTAACATAGGGGGAATACAAGTAACAGTGGTAAACAAGGCACATATGATGTTAAGAGTAGGTTATCCCAAAATACATAGGAGGTAGTATAAGTTAGATGTGCTGTAGAGATTATTCAGTGTCATAAGAGAGGAGTCCGTGGAGCTCTCTGTTGGTAGAAGTGGAGGAGGATTGGTTTACGCTTCTTGGTACTGTGTGTGGCCGGTGATGTGTTCTATGTAAATGTCCCGGGACCAGCTGATGGTGTCGGACACCATGAGGCGATGCATCAGCAGGGAGTAGCGCCGTCCAACACCACAGGCCCGCAGCACGTCCTCATTGGCAGGATCCCAGGAGCCTAGGGCGCCGACGATCAAGGCGTGGGTCTGGACCTGGTAGCCCTTGGACCTCAAGGAGTCTGCCAGCGGGGTGTGTTTATCCACCTTTCGAGCTCGGCCATCATAGAAGGCTGGGGACCGGTTCTCAAAGGGACCGTGATGTCAACCATGATGATCTTCAGGTCCTCATTGGTGATGACGACATCAGGTCTCAGCAAGCTGTCTGTGTCGGGGATCGTACGGTTGACCAAGACCTTCCCAAGGGGAGGCGGGATTGCCTTGACCAGCCAGTTCTGGATCACATTGTGTCTAAGCTGCCAGGCTCTGGAGTGGGGTTTGCAGCTGCAGAGGACATGGGGCAGGGTCTCATTGGAGTGACCGCACTTCCTGCAGCGTTTGTCCCGGTGGCCGTGGTGGATGGCTCCATTCAGAGGAATGCAGTTGAGGCGGGCATGGTGAATGAACCTCCAGTCAGCAAAGTGGGTGAAGCTGCCGTCTTGGAGGAAGTGATTGCTAGTGTCCCACTTGCTGGATAGGTCAAAGATCTTGCCCCGGTCAGGCTTCTTTTTGAGGTCAGCTATGTAGAGTGCACGGACAGCAGCTTTCAAGATCCTTTCCAGCATGCCTCTACCCTTGGGGGTGACGATAAAGCTGCCTTCGGTCCTGATGCTCAGTACCACAACGGAGAGCTCCTGGCGCTCCTCGCACCACAACCACTGGCAGCTGATGCGTTTCCCCAGGTGATGTGTGGCGATCCGGGCCCAGGTCCAGAGGGAAGTGATGTCGCCCCGGTCTTGGCTGAATTCGCCTTCCAGGGAGCCGC
The DNA here is from genome assembly GCA_007922195.1 of Podocnemis expansa. NCBI lineage: Eukaryota > Metazoa > Chordata > Testudines > Podocnemididae > Podocnemis > Podocnemis expansa. The sequence goes on from ML681996.1 coordinate 2,782,445, forward strand.
TGAGGTAGGTGGCAATGTCTGTGATGGAGGGTGGTCTCTTCAGCCGCTTTGTGGTGACCTCATGTAGGGAGTTTGTCACAATGTTCCTGACGGTGGGGTCTGGGCAGGTCAGCAAGCGGAAGGCGTGGGTGACTGTGGCAATGTCGCAGAGATCTCCCATGGGGGGGACGTTAGCACCTCCCTGCTTGTGGCCAATGTAGATTAGCTAATTGCTGGCGCTCACAGGGAGGAACAGCCACTTTTTCACGAGCCGGTGGATGGTGCTATCAGCTTTGTTCAGGGGAACTTTGGCGACCACTGAGCCTCGCAGAATGAGTGCAATGCGGGGAATCAGGAAAGTGTTCAAGGCGTTGATCTTTTGCCAAGGTGCCAGGAGGGAGGAGTCGATCTTAGCAGCATCTTGCAGGATCAAGTGGATGGTATCATCAGGGGTCTGTTGAACGCGGAACCCCATCGGTGTCCCCAGGTGCTGGTATACCTGCCCTTCTTCGAGGCAGATGACGGGCTCACCCTGGATCAGGAATGGAGTGGGGAGGACACCGTCTTTCTTCCTGCCATCGATATGGAGGGACGCACACTTCCTGGCACTGAAGCACAGTCCCATCCAGTCGGCGATCAGGCTGGCAGTGTGCAGCATATTCTGGAGACGTGCAGGGTTGTCCGCGATCAGGACCAGGTTATCTGCATACGCTAAGATGCTGACTCTTTCTCCGTGGAGTTCAAGCCCTCCTGGACCATTGGCAATTGCCCGGATGAGCAGCTCCATGGCGAGGTTGGAGATGATGGGACTGAGGGGGCAACCCTGCTTTACCCCACTCCTCCTCGACAGAGTGGATGGTGGTGGTGCACCCTTCATAGATCTCTTGGAGCATCTGGAGAAAGGTGTTTGGCAGTCCGAATTCTTGGAGTGTTGTGAAGATGTGGCGGTGGGGAATGGAGCCGAAAGCGTTGGCCAGGTCTAGCCAGGCCATGGTACACTGCTTTCGGGACCTCCAGGCAGTCTGGATGGCAGTCTGGAGGATGAAGTTGTGCTCGTAGCAGCCTTTGCAGGACATGAAGCCTTTCTGGACAGAGCTGATGGCTCCTTTGCTTACTGCCCAGTTGGTGAGCCTTGCCGCGAGACAGCTGACATAGAGCTTTTAGATGGTGGAGCACAGGGAGATGGGCCTCCAGTTGCTGGGGTCATCACACTCACCCTTCTTGTAGACGAGCACCGTCATGGCCTTCTTCCAAGCCTTGGGAGTATGGCGGAGCTCTTTGCAATGGTTAAAGAGGGCCGAGAACACCAGACAATTGGGATCCCGCTTCTTGAGGATGCTGTAGGGGATGCCATCTTTGCCTGGAGCTATGTTCTTTGACCGAGCCAGTCTGGCCATCACTTCCTTTGGAGTGATGTCCATGTCCAGGTCCTCAGTGCCATCTAGCTGGGGCAGGGGTGGGACACAATCTGAGCGACAGGTGGTAGTCAGGGTCACACGGTTGAACACGTCTGAGAAGTATGAGAAGAGGATCTCTGGTGGGATCATGCAGAAAAATGAAGAACCATTGAGGATCTCTCTCATGGCCTTGGTTTGATTGGACTGGTATAATTTCTGAATTCTGGAGGCAGCAGCTGGGTTGTAACGGTGTCTTGAGTTACATCCCCTGGGTGCATACTAGGTGCTCTGGTTCACTGGTGGTCTGCATGCGGATGAGGAACCCTCCTGGTTTGTTTCACGCCTTGCTGTGACCTCTGCTGACAGCTCTTGAACCAGCTTGTCTGCGAGGGGGTTGAGGTCATCAAAGGAGGACGCTGCCCTTAGCTGCTCCAGCCACAACATCTGCCAAGGCATGGGGTGTCTGGATGCTGGTTGTTGTAGGTCTGGAGGATCCAGCAGAGTTAGGCTGTGTGTTTGGAGGGCAGGCATCGCAGGCTCCTCCTTCTTCTGGGCACTCAGGAGTTGGCTCAGTTGGTGAGTTGTTGACCAGGGGAGCAGGGTTCTCATCCCGGATTTTATGGTGGGAGTCTGTTCCTTGGGGAGGATCGACCATAGCAGAGCGGTCCCGAGGTCGCTCGGAAAAGCTGCTTGGGTGCCAGAGCTCCTGGATGACGCTGGGATGCTAGTAGTTGCTGCCTGCTCAGTTGGGCTCAGGAGAAGTAGCCAATGGTCCAGGAATGGAACCTCTTTCAGGGGAGGTGGAGGCCGGGGGTCGTGACTCAGGGCCGAGAGAGTTCGTCTTAGCGGCTGGAGGTGGTTGTGAGCTGTGAAAGGTCGTGCTAGACTGCCTGGAGGAGGAGGACAAAGCAGGCATCTGTGCAGGGGCGCTGGTTCTTCTGGAGCTAGGATCAAGCTGGTCAGGCTGTCTCCCAGGCATGCTTAGCCATCTGCTGACGGGGATCCGTGAAGGAGCCCTGGGAGGTTTGGCGGCAGGGCACGGCCTGGAGGATGACAAGGTGGGAGCTGTAGGGTTGATGTTAGCAATCCGGGGCTCGAGGCACAGGATGGATCCCCTCCCAGCAGGGCAGTGGGAAGTAGGCCCCTGTGGGAGCTTCTGGGTGGGTGCCTGCTGTGCAGTCGAGCTGCCAGCTTGAGGACTCCTCTGTCATGGATTGCCAGACTCCTTGGGGGCTAGGTGGCAGCCATTGGTGTTAGTCTTCTGCTTAGTGCAGGACACATAGTGCAACTTGCACTTCTTCAGCGTGCTGAAGGGCAGATTGCAGGTGCCACATCTGAAAGCAACCCCTTTGTCGTGAATTTTATCCAGGTGCCTGGTGAAGCTGTGAAGAAGATGGTATTCACGGATTGGGCGGCAGATGAGGCATCGGAGCTTGTCCTTCACGAAGGGGTGTGTGAGGTGGATGCGGTCCTCTGGATTGCCAGGTTCCTGGGTGGAAGCGGCAGCGGGCTTGCCTTGGTCAGCGGGATCAGAGACTGTGTCATTCATCGGAGAGCCTCTCCGATGAAGGGAGCTGAGGACAGCATTGACCCTGGTCTCAATGTCCCGTGAGGTAGTTTCCAAGGAGCCGGGGTCTGTTGCATTATGGTCTCACAGCCCAGACGAGGGCACTGTAGGGGAGCTGTTAGTCAGGTCCGAAGTCCCCAAGGTGCCTGCATCCGAGACTTGAGATGGAGCGGCGGCCATAGCCAAGGCCTGAAGGGCCACCTCTAGGGCTGCAAGAGGATCTTCAGGAGTAGGCATTTCCATGGTGGAGTCATCTGGAGTAGTAGCTGGAGCAGGGGCTCGGGAGATGAACTGTGGTGGAGCTGTAGACACAAGGGAGGCTACAGCAGCTCTCAGGAGGGCAAAGGATGGAGGTGAGGCCCAGGTGTCATCCGAAGCCACCTCGCAGCAGGAGGTAGGTGCTAATGTTTCCAGCAGGGCTGAAAGGGTGGTGATCATCCTGGAGCCAGTTGGAGCTGACTCCCATGTAGGATCCTGAGCATCAGCTTGCTGTGATGGAGCAGGAGCGCTCGCAGCATCACAGATGGCTGGTTCACCAGGAACAGAAATGGAGGAGGTCAGCACAAGCATCGCAGGAGTAGTCCCCTGACTAGCACGAGCAGCAGCTGAAGACTTCGTACGGAGTTGAGGCACGTCTGAAGATGGTGGAGGGGTCTGCTGTTGGGGGGCTGCAGCATAGGCACATGCGGAGGCAAATCTCTGAGAGGAGCCCCCAGCAGTACAGAGAACAGCAGCCCGAAGAGCAGCAGCCCGAGTGGTTCTGCATAGTGGAGCGACTTTCTGTGCTGATCCTGTAGGGATCCCTGGATCCATGACTGCAGCCATCAGGTTGATCTCAGAAATTTTCCAAGTGATGTTCAAATCCTCTTCATGTAATCATCTGCCTCAGTACTTAATCAGTCCTTTCATGTGTTGCTTGAGCCAGCCTAGTGGCCAGCTAGGCTGGGCACAAGGGGGGAGCCAGGCCTCTGTCAGTCGCGATCTGATGCTCCAAGATGACAGCTGTGGAATGAGACCCACTTGTTAAACAAATCAGTGTAAATTGCTAAGATCAGAATTACACTCCAACTACTTGGACAACCCAATGTGAAATTTAATTTGTACAATTGCCTCATCAACATGTCAGGGTAGCATGAAATAATCTTAATCTTTTGCTCTCATATTAGACATAAAGATTTTAAAACACACAAGTGATCATGATAGAGGATTAAAATGCTTTGATTTTGCCTCATAAATCCTTGAAAGTATTCTCTTTCCTCTTTCTCTGAATTTCCAGTTATATCAAATGGAAACTGAATTAAGTGAATAAGTGCTGAAGTAAATAACTAAAACAAAAAAAGTCTAAACGTTGTTAAAGAGCTGTGTGAGAATACAGTGTTTAAGAGCCACTATTCAGGCTCTAAATTTGCATTTTCAAATATAAGTATATGTAAAAATTGCATAATTGGGGATCCAGTTTGTATAAACAACTAGCTGTTCATGCAAAGCAATAGCAAATACAAATTAATGCATAGTAGAGACCCAATCCCAGGCCCAATCCTCAGTTGGTGTAAATCAGCATGCCTCCATTGTACTTAGTAGCGTTTGTGAAAACCAAACGGCTAATTTAGAAGCAGCTTAGGCTCTTGTGTGGATATGTTGATACCCACCAGAGATTTTCAATAGTTCTGGCACAGGTTGCTTGTTGAAAGAAAGATGCCTTAATATCCTTTTCATAATTGTTTATCAAAGTAAATCAACAAACAAACACAAAAACAAATCAAAATATATCACTAAGACTAAACTGTCTAAATTCTACTAACATAATCCAAGATTCAACAATGTAAATGTGAAACTGAGGTCCAAATAAAATCTACTGGATCAGTTAGCAGCAATGTTGGAATTAAATAATCAATTTAGTCAAAAAATGAAATTATTACAACAGATTATCTATCCGTATAAATCCTAAACATGAGTCTAAGGAAGTAGCTCATTCTCTGTTTAGTAACAGACCCCCACTTAAGAGATTTTGCATACGGTAACAAAATTATTTTAGCTAGTTGAACATTTTAATACCAAAAGCAAATGATTGTTTACCACTAAGTCACATCCTTAGAGGCACTTAAAGCTTCTGCCTTAAATTTCACTATTATATTTTTCATCTCCACTGCTTCCATCAAACAAATACAGACTTTAGCAAAACAAAGGATAAGCAAAGTTTAGGAGCAGTCACTGAAACATATTATAGCTGGCAGCTTAGTTTCTCTGGATATTCTCACAGAAATAGGAACACACATTCCCTGATTTTACAAGGCCCAACTGAAAGCAATTTAAGCTTGGGTTGTTATTCATTGATAACTCCCAGAATGGGCTGCATAGGGGTATCCTCAACAAGGGAACTACAGGTGGTTTAGAAATTGAACAGTCTACCCCACAGTATTGATTGTGGTCCCTTGACATGTTTTGAAATTGCATGTCTGGTCCTCAGGCTGGAAACCACTGATCTAGGTAATCAGTTACAACTTTATATGCTGATGGATTTCAAGGTGAATCTTACTGTTTATAATCACAAAAGCCCATGGGTGGAGAGTGGGCTATGTTAGAGTATGTCTGCACTAGAGCCTTAGGAAGCTTAAGTCAACCTACAGACCCTCATGGCCACACTGGGCTTTTATTAAGTCAACTTAAGTGCTTCCTTAAATTCACTTAATAACACCACCTCTTAAGGTCAACTTAATGCTTAATCAACCTTATTAAGTCAACTTAAGCCAGTGTAAACAGGGAATAGCCCATAAGTCAACTTAATTGGCCTCCAGGCCCCTTCCCAGAATTTCTGGCCACCAGGAAGGTTCAACCAAACACCTGTAATTGTGGATGCAGGCAGCTGACAGGGGTTTTCAGTGTGGATGCTCTAAGTTGACTTAAGAAGGTTGACATAGCTCTAGTCTACATTTGGGGGAAATTCTGCAGCAGTCAACCACCAGTTACACAAGGAACGTAAAATTCCTTGTGTAACTGGTAGCAACTTTCTAAGCTGCTGTTACATTAGGGGAAAGCTGACCGCAAATCACTTGTAGTAGGCTTTCTCCTATGCCCCCCGACCCCTGGGACTTCTGGAGTTGGCTCAGCAAGTTCATGCTCGCCACAATCCACTCTCCAAAGGGTGAACTGACAATGGCAAATTTGCTGCCATTAGTATAGACATACTCTTTAAGTTGACTTAAAATCGACCTTGTTAAGTCAGCTTAACAGAGCCTCCAGTGTAGACATACCCTCAGTGTCTTAAAACACCTTTGGACCATCCTAACACTGGGTTTCCCCAAAGGCTGAGTGTCCCTCAGTATAATTTATATAGCTGTGAGGGCCTGTCTAAATACAGCAGTTTTCTTAGATTCCCTTATGGAACAAGTGCCACACAACTCCTTGTTGTTTTTTCACTGGACTAGACTAACACGGCTATCCCTTTTAAAATTTCTCAGTATCACCACAGTAAGTATTATGTGCATAAAACCCATTCCTAACACACCCTTCTCAGCTACCCATCTCAGCCCCATGCCTGAAAACTGCTTCCCACTACTAGCATGCCTTGTACACTAGGAATTACAAGAAGATCCTTGAAAGGGAGCTTTACAAATGATTTCTAGCTTTCCTTTTGTGAAAGAATCCTATACGCATCAAGGGGTCAGATCTGCAATGAGAATTTCATTGTGTATCCTTCCAGTTTTCACTGAGTCCTTCATTCAATAGAAGTCTGAATACTGAAATCATCAGCAATTTTGGTTCAGAACACTTTAGACATCAACAGCAACTACGTGCCAAAAGGGCAGTCATGTTAATCTAGTTCAGCGAAACAAACAAGAAGTGCTGTGGCATTTTTAAAGACTAACAAACTCATTTATTGCATGGGCTTTCGTGGAGGAGATCCCACTTCATCAAATACTTGAAAATGGAAAATAAATGCAGTGAAGTGTAATCAGTCGACTTAGTGGGGATGATAACTAACAAATTTGGTTCAGAACATTTTTAAACCATTTTTTATTTTTTTAATTTGTTTTTGTGTATCAGCTTTTTCATTTTTCTCTGTCTAGTCAAATGTCTTATGCAATTCCACCAGAAACTGTCCTTTCATCTGTGTTTGTCATATCATGCCTAGTTTCAGCCTATATATGGCTTGTGAATTACAGTAGCAAAAAACGTACTTGTGGTACAAAATTTTCAAATGGAATGCATTTAATTTATATTTAGGGTAAATGAAAGACAGCACTTTGTCATGGTACTGCTAAAGAACATAAGAAGAATCAAAGAAATGCATAATCTTGTTGTCCAAATCCTATGAGACTCAACATAATTTTACTGTAAACACATCCCTGCTATAAATAAATGTGATAAATAAATGTGTTAGTCTCTAAAAGTGCCACAGGACTCCTTGTTTATTTTGCTGAAGTAGAGTAACATGGCTACCCCTTCGGAACTTGTGAAACAACCCTGCTAGTAGCTCTAGGTCCTTTAAATTTTCCTATAGAATACGCATTTGTGAATTCCAGTTGAGGTCTGGCTCTTTTTGTCAGAAGGTTCACTTTGGTTTGAACTTAAGATCGTTTACATCACAAGGTTGTCTTGTCAAGTAAATAATGTAGTCTTGCATGTCCTTCTGTTACCACTCTATTTGCATTGTATCATGTTGCATGGCCAAATGCATGCCTCAAAGCAATTGACCACAGGAAGTAAACAAAAAATGTGCTTTATATTGTAGCAAAACCAAAATCCAGTTTTCACAGCAGCACAATGTACAGCCTGAAGAAGAAACTGAAGTTAAGCAATATTTCAAATCTTCAGATCATAGAATCATAGGGTCGGAAGGGACCTCATGAGGTCATCTAATCCAACCCCCTCGCAAAAAAGCAGGACCACTCTCACTAAATTATCCCAGCCAGGGTTTTATCTAGCCAAGCCTTAAATATCTCCAAAAATGGAGATTCCACCACTTAGCTAGGAAGCCCATTCCAATGTCCTCTGTTACTACTGAGAACAGCCAAGCTCCGTCCTCCTTGGAGCATCCCTTCAAGTAGTTGAAGGTTGCTATCAAATCCCCCCTCAGTCTTCTCTTCTGCAGGCTAAATAAGCCTAGTTCCTTCAGTCTCTCTTCATAGGTCTTGTGCTCCAGCCCCTTGATCATTTTTGTTGCCCTGCGCTGGACTCTTTTTAATTTGTCCACATCCTTTTTGTAGTGGGGAGCCCACAACTGGACACAGTATTCCAGATGCGGCCTCACCACTGCTGAATAGAGGGAAACGATCACATCCCTCAGTCTGCTGGCAACATTTCTTCTGATGCAGACCAGTATGCCATTGGCCTTTTTGGCAGCAAGAGCACACTGTTGACTCATATCCAGCTTCCAATCCACCATGACCTCCAGGTCCTCTTCTACTGTGATTAGAAATAAAACTGCAGCAGATTCTATTCTGACTTACACCATAGTACCTTCAGTGAGGTTCCCATGTTACAGCAGTACGACACACCTGTGTTGAGGTCCTGCACAATTGTAGCTAACCTGATAGAAAAATGACCATTATAAATTATAAATGACCATTATAGATTATAAAATGAGAAGGCTAAGGTCATGGAAGTTCCCTAATTAAATCTTGTTTGAATTACAGTATATCTTTTAAAAATATCTGGTCTTGTTAAACATTTATGTCTTATTTATAGCCTGAAATTCATCTAGTTTCAACATTTGTCAGTCATTGGATTTTATTATACTTTTGTCTGCTTGATGGAAATAGACCTGTCTTGTAGCTGCTTATAGACTGTAATCAAGTCACTGCTTAACTGTTTCTTTGATAGATTTATTAGACTGAGCTCTTATAAGGCATGTTTTCCAATCATTTAATGATTTTCATGGATATTCTCTGAACACTCCAATTTATCAAAACCCTTTCGAAATTATGGACAACAGAACAGGACAGCAGCAATCTAGCAGCAATCACACCAGTACCAAATACAGGAGCAACAGCATCTCTTTTAACAGCCACAGGTGTCTACTCAGCACCCTCACTCTGGGCCTCTTATACAGGGCTACTTAGGAACGCACCACCGTCTTTTTTGAGACTACCACTAACCAGTGTGTGAGACTAGATTAATAACTGAAAGCAGTTCAGAGTGGTCCTAAGTGTCTCCAAAATAAAGTCCATTACAGCAACACAATAGTTCAAACTGACTTCAGGTCCTCCTGTTCTTCTTATTCTTCCCCAGACTGTTCTTCATGGTACTTCCTAGTGAGAACTCAGTCTTCTGGCTCTAATTTTCTTCTCCCTGCCATCACCCTCTGTGTTCTGAGGGGAAAGGGGGTGTAGATAGTACCAGAGGCATAACCAGCTCCACCTTCTGGCCAGGCTCCTTACTCTCCAGGGTAGGGCTGGCAAGTCCTGTTTCCGGTGATGTGACAAGAAGCTTACTGCCGATGCTCCAGGTTCCTACCAACTGGAGGGTTAGGAGGAAGAGGGAGGGGAACAGGCAGCCTGGCCCCTGCCACACAAAGGCCACAGCAGCTGTTTGTGCCCTGAGCTGTGCAGGAGGAGAGCAGCTCACCCCGCCTGTCTGCCTGCTTCAGCACTGCTCCTTGCGGCATTGACTGCCTGCTACTGGCTGGTCTACCGTCATGGCAGCCAAGCTTGCACTACTGCCAGGTGGGAGGACCTTCCGTAGCTACGCCCCTGATATATGCTGTAGTCTTTCAGAGACTTCACACCTCCCCACTTGTTTGGGAGGAAGAATAGCCTTTCCCTATACTACCATGTAGGCTTCTGGTCCAGAGCCCTTAATGGGATGTTGTCCTGGTTTGTTCTGTCCATCTACTAATTCCTTTGGATTGTTTCTTGTTTCTCTGCATCAAAGTCATTTACAAGTATATTCCAACACACTTGAGTCTTCTGGCTCCTCTAGCCTTACAAGGCCAATTTATTCTGTAACACCTCTCTATTCCTGTTCAGTATTTCCTTGTTTATACAGCCAGAGATCACATTAGTTCTTTTTGCCACAGTACTGCACTAAGATCTCATGTTCATTTGATCATCCACTGTGACCTCCCAAGTCTTTCTTAGAGTCATGGTTTCTCAGGATAGAGTTCCTTGAATTGTGTGTGTAGCCTTCTGTGTTCCTTGATGTATGACTTTACATTTGGTTCTATTGAAATGCATATTGTTTGTTTGCTTCCAGCTTACCCACTGATCTAGATTGGTCTGGCATTGTCATTATTCACTAATCTCTCCCACTCTTTGTGACATCTGCAGTCTTTTCCTGACAATGATTCTAAGTTTTTCACCAAGTGATTGATAAAAATGTAACATATCATAGGGCCAAAACAGTCCTTGTAGAAACACACTGACTCAGTGATGGGTCTCCATCTTACAGCAGTAAGAGCTGCAAGGGAAGCTTGGTCCACTGCAGAGACCCTCAGTCCTTCCACCTTCTACAGGAGGGGTGCCCCAGAGGTAAGGACATGGGCCAGGGTCTGTTCTTGGGCAAACAGCTCTCCAGCCAGGGCATGTGGAAAGTTCAGGTCTCTCCACAGGAGACTGGGTTCCCTGGATGGCTCTTACTATGGCCCAGCTCCAGCTTCTGGCCTGCCCACTGGTCAGGGTCTTGGGGGAGAGGAAGAGAAGAGGAGGAGCCGGGGCAGATGTACTCAGAGGGAAGAGACAGGTCCCATTGGCTGAGGCTTATGGGCTGCACTTCATGACAGGTGAGCCTATCACATTATCTACTCTCCTACTGTAAAATACACCCTCTGTCAGTGCCACTCTGCACCAGCCACAGGCAAATAATATGGGGTGGTGGCAACATGGGCCCTGACTTTCAAATTACCCCTATGTTGAAAAGTCGGCAGGTATGCTTCTCCCCCCCCAGTTCCAATATCTTGGTTCATCCTCATCCATTTCCAGTAAGGTCTCAGTGATGCTCTCCCTTGGCTTCTTTACCATTTACCACTGGTGTTGAACAACAAAGAATGTTTGCTTACTGAACTGAGCAGCAATATATAATATGACATTATGCAGTCTATACATTTGCTGTCTATAATATGGTAGATAACTAATTAAAGAACTAAGAATGTATTTCAGGATCTGCCCCACCTCACGAATCTCATAGTGTTATCTCCAAGACTTGCATTTGCACTGAAACACCTTCTGCTGCTTAGAGTTTCCAGTGTTACACTTAGAGCAGTGGCTGATCCTGCTTTGGGTAGGCCCCACCTAGTGTGAAGTGTTCTCGTAACCTGCTAGGGTGGGCTCAAAGTCATTTATCTGCCCCTCTCCAGTGCCTCACAGAAAGCAGAGACCTGCAAAAAGCAGCTGGAGAGCCAGGATCTAGTTTGTAAAGGGGCTCACAGTGAAGACTGTGCAGAATTCATAAAAAAAAATAAACAAAAGCAATGTACTATATTAAACATTAACTTTATAAACCTTCTGATGAAAGCAGAAGAAATTATTAGTATACAGATCTATAATACATAGTGGCTATTTAGCAGTATCCACATGAGTCTGTTATGGTCTCAAATCACCAAGTCCAAAGGCTTGTGCTAGAAGAAGCAGCTCCCTCCTCTTTGACAGCAGGAATCCTCTGTATGAGTCCTGGAAAAGCTTTCTTCCTCTGCTGGGAGCACTGCTGTCCACACAGCTTACTCAGTCCACACTTATTTACATACACACATATATTAAAAAAAAACCCTGTTACAAAAGAAAAATACATCACTGACAATAACAAAATATAATTGCCTCTTTCCCCTTATTACACTCAAGAACTGTAGTAAGGCCCATAACCCAGAGTATAAAGTTAAAAGGAAACCACCCTTCTTTTCCCAATAGTTGCTGCTCTGTACCCACTGCCTCCAGACTTCTCTGCTGGAGGGTTAACAAGGCTACTGACCTGAAGCAAAATGCCTCAGAGTTGGGAAAAACAGCCTGCTATCTGTTCCCGGCTCAGCTTCTCCCCTTGCACAGAGCACCAGTACTCTCCTCAGTGGAACTGGCCTGGCTGCTTGATCTCAGACCCCTGACCACTGCACTGGCAGGGAACCTTGCAGAGCAGGCTCAAAACTACCCAGAACACGCTGGAACTTCTGGGTCTAGACAGCTAAATCTGCCCAGGAACAGTGACCCAGCAAGAGCAACTCAGACACCAGCAAAACTCTCAAAGAAACACTCCTCCTTTAAGCCCATGGGTTACATTCTCACTCAATCTTTCCCCCTTATTTCATCCCTCCTTAATTTAAGAACCAAACCAAAAAACTGTAAATCCTCACTATTTTCCAGAGGGTTTTTTTTCCCCTATCAGTCTCTCCCTCTGAATAACTTACGTTTTAATTATTTATTCATCTGTTTGGATGATGATACATTACAAGGTATTTATGCAGCACACTGAGCTATTTGGCAGATGGCTTAAGTTTTTTACAAACATTATTAAACTATTAATAAAAAAAGTCATGATTACATTAGCCTTTCCAGACTGGCCAACTTCATAACATTTTGTGGTTGGTTTATTTTTTATTTTTTATTTTTCTAATGGGAGAAAGTAAAAAAATAAAGACATTTCTGACTCAGAGACAATGTTCAGAAACCAAATGGTTATAGTCTGATTTTGATCTTAAAATGATTTTACCCTTAAACCTATTTCAGATCCAGTAAGCACTTTATCTAGTGTACTTGCACACATATAATTATTTAACTATTTTGTGTACATAGTTATTGTTAAGATTCCACAGTTTAACATATTTAACCACAAATTTCCTGTAACTTAATATAGGTGGATATGATTTATTTCACACTTATTGAAATACAGATTGTTTTAAGTAAGGAGATGCTACTACATGGCATGAATGAATTTCTACTATAAAGGATGTAAGAGAAAGTTCAGCTTGTTCAGGGAACAGTCTCAGAAATGTTATTGTATAGCACCGACTTTTGTTTGAATAAATGTCTTTTATAAGGAGTTAAGAGGTATTTTCATAAACTGTACTGTGTACAAAAATGTGTTCAAAAGCACTTGACAGAAATAATAGTAGAAATGTATGTTTAGATATTCATATTAAACTTGGGTGCATATTAGAATAAAGTTTTAAAATATTTTATATGTAGGGACAGAAAAAAATTAAATTCAATTATTTATTTCTTTTTTTCCTCCCTCCATAGATATTTTTAAATGCAGATATAATCCGACTGGGAAATCTACCAATGGGTTCCTTTTCATCTTCCCCAGCTAGCTCCTCAACTCCTCGACAGACTATCTATGAGCTCTGCGTCTGCCCCAATGGTAAACTATACCTTTCCCCTGCAGGAGCAGGTTCAACTTGTCAATCCAGTAGCAACATCTGCTTGTGGAGCTGAAATGACTCCAGTTTCTCCTCACACCAGAATAGCCTTTTGTTACTGTCCCTCTGCTTCACAGTTCTGCTCGGTTTCCCTTGTGACAAGTTTGAAGCTTCAAATGGCCTGCACAGCAACTTCTTCCAGTGTAAGCAGGAATACAACGCTGCCTTCTCTTGTGGCTCATGTTACCACTCAACGTAGAGATGGGAGTAAGATTTTCAAAAATAAATGTAATCTTCATGAGGAAACCTGGATCATAATATTATCTTTTGTCCAAAAGGGAGAATAACACAGGTGCCTTTGCTACATGAAGTGAAGCACATAGTTTTAGTTTTATGCAGGACCTGAATGTGAACTGCACACATATATACAGTACTTATAAAAATGTACCCAGAATCCAATTGTGAGATGAATAGGTAACCCCTATATGATAATTAACTTTACTGTCTGAAAGCACAATTTTCCATTCATCTTTTTGGATGTAAACTTTTATCCTGGAATTTTAAAATTTTGAAGCATTGTGTGATGCTTGCTTTACTAAACAATTAATTCAGTACAAGATTTTTAACAAAAAAAAAAAAAAGAAGAAGAAGAAAAAGAAAAAAAAAGAGAGACAGAATCCCTCACTGAGCTTCATTTATTTAAAATACATGTGTTGTAACTCCTTGTCTACTAAGTCTAGGGTTTTGTACGTTAGGTAGATTTTGGAAGCACTCAGCAATATAACATTTACGAAGTTCAAAAGACATCCACTCTTGTTTGTCAGATCTGAAAAGCCTTATATAATAATTAGTGAGTTATTGCACATGAAGTGATTGTTTTAAATAAAACATATAGATTCTGAAAAAGAAGAACAGGATAAAGAGGGAAATATTGATGTTATGGAAATGTCTGATCAAATAGATATTTTTCAGAGGGTATTTATGATTGGCAAAAAAAAGAGAGAGAAAATCTTCAGAGGTACATCTTGTCCATTTTTAAACTATGCTTATCCACTGCCATTTGAATATAGTCCAAACACATAATACTAATGTAATACATACTACCATGAAGCAATTCACTAACAACTGGAATAATACCCTTGGATTTATTATCCTTTTCTTTTACCATATGCTATTAAGGTTTTTAAAGTATCACCATAAAAAATTTCATGCGCAAAAGTGAAATAACATAGCATATTAACAAGTATATTGACAGTGTTTTCACTGTACACAGTCTGAGTTTAGGTAATGCTATCATATTTCCACTCAGCTCTCAATATTAACTTTTTGACAAGCTTCACATGGGAACTTAGTTCTCTTCCATTTTTCATTCCTTGTCTGTTTTTGGTAATTGAGGTCCTGAAAAAGACACTTTGGTATGTTGTTGATAAATTTGTCACACTGCTGCTTAACAAGAGTATCTTGAAACTTGCAGAATCCAGGAATGTAAAACAGATAAAAAATGTTTCCTATTGTGGGAAGATGACTTGATAACAGTAAGGTAAGTGTGTTGTTGGTTTTTTTTTAATATTATCTTTTCACCCAGCTCAGAGTTTTAGTTGTGTCTGAATATAAAATAACCAGTGCACTGACTAGCTTTTAAAGCTAACTCTGAAGTCAGGGAGCGTAGTATTGGGGGGGTGGGAAGGTACGAAATTTAAAAATAAAGTGAAATTTGGCAACCATAACAATGGGATCCATTTTTTATTTTAGTGTCAGCTACTAGGATTAATTTTATTCAGTACAGATGAGCACAAGGCCTATACACTGCTTCAGAGGTACTTGGTCTTTGTTCTAGTCTTATATGTAGGGATGAATTTCACCCAGCTATACCCCACACTACTACATAGTCACACAAGGATTTTAAATAAACAATTTCATTTCTTCAGATTTCTTCAGCTATTAACTATTGATTTAAAGTATTTGCTTTGAGACTTTAATTCCTTGTATTAATAAAGAAAAATATGTTTGTTATTAGGCATTTGTTTTCCTTTTTCCAGAAATTTTGTTCTTTGCAGTACAGAAAATAAAATAACAGCATTATAAGAAAACTGTAGGAATTACCAAACGACCTTATCAGGAAAAAGAGATCTTTAATTTGAGTACATAGTTAAGAGAATGTATGTATAAAACACAAATGATATTCCAAGGAGACGAGAAGAGTACCGTGTGTGTGGGGCGGTCGGGCAGGGTTGGTAGGGGTGTGTGTGTGTGTGTGTGTGTGTGTGTGTGTGTGTGTGTGTGTGAGAGAGAGAGAGAGAGAGAGAGAGAGGATACGTTCTATCACATGGCCCCATGTGTATTTACTGGTAAAGTAAAAGATGGGCAAAAAATTGCACTGAATAATTTATTCAGTGAATGTTTATTTGCTGTTCAAGTTGTATTGAGGAATGTTGTGCAAACAAATGTCAGCCTGTGAGAATGGCTTGAAATATTTTGCTGTGAGTATGCCCTTGAGCATTCTCTATTTGTGATAATCGAGCTGTATGGTTGGTCATCTGAATCATAGCTGATCATTTTTTCCCTGGCTGGATGAGTTATGGAGAAAAGCTTAAAAATATGACTCTTTTTAAAAAAAGCAGAAAGAAAACAACAAGAAAGGAAAAATTGTTTTTAAGTCAATCTCTTGATTTTGGGAGCAGGACTCAACATTTTTGAATGCTCGGAGCTGGCAGTAACAAAAACCTTACTTGTATGTTTATGATGGGCAAATAGGAAGGAATGCTGAAACAAACTCTAGCTACACATCCAAAATTGTTTTAAATTAATGTTTTTCACTGTTTCCCAGTTCTACTGATGAGAATGTTCAAAAAATAGGTAAAGTTGCACACAAGTGTGAATATACTTTTAGATGAAGGGCAAGCGGATGCTCTAAGGAAATAGATCACACAGAAATAGGGAAGTGATATCACTGTGTTTCTGCTGTTGACTTTATGAAATTGAGGTCTAAAATAAAGGAGGCCATGTGCAAAACCGAAGGATTTTTTTCATAGTTGTCCTCGTCACCTGTCACCTTGCTGCCTTGCTCAGTCTCTTGATTGCTTATATTTTTATATGACCAACTATAGTATCTGCCATTCTGATCATGCTGAAACAACTGCAGCCCCTTTCTCAGTTTGCTTGATGTTACAATATCCTCATTAGAGAAAGTATGCACCCTCTTATTCTTGCCAAGGCAATAGCTTTTTTATTAACAGGTCACTCCATTCTGATAGTTGCAGAGAGAGCTCCAAAAGCAGTTTTAAACCCTTTTTCTTTTAAATTAGTAAATGTCCAATTTTAAAAAATAACATTTGGGGCTAAAAAAAAAATCCTCTGAAGTGTTTTATAATATATGAATACATGTATCACATAATGCCTCTTTTGTGTTAGTCCACAAGCATGAGCACTCCTGAAGCAGTGTTGCAGTTGGCCGACCTCCTCAGAATTGCTCATATGGCAACATGAAATATAATAAAAAGATCTTGTTAGCTACATGTATTAATATATATTATAGCATAATATGGTGTAGAAATGTTTCTGTTACACTAGAAAAGGATACTGTCTCTTTCTTGTTAAAAAAAAAAAAATAAAAACATTGAATGACCTCTATGAGCACTGTTACCTTTATGATTTTTACTGCAGTTCATTCATTGGTTAAATGTTAAAGACCAAAGACTGACACTTCTATTATATCTAATTGTGGGACACAGCTGCTTCCACTCATTCTGTTGGAATGAAGAGAGAAGTTGTAATTACAACATGAAATGGTGATGTACTTTTGCTCTGTGCAGCATTTTGAGCTGTAATTTTTTTTCAGAGGGTATAGTGTGTCAGTGTTGTCCAATTACATTGTTCTTCATATGTAGCAGGATCTGTCACTGTTTATGAGATCATAAGAAGAGGAAAGAATGTGTATTCCAGAATGTGCCAAAAAGTTTCTTGCTTCAACTGATTTCATACTGTAAATTGATTTACTTGCACAGTGGTTTGACTGGATAACCCACTTCACTTTAGATCAATTTAGAAACAGATGGCTATGTAGTACAGATTGAACGTACAGCCATAGGGACTGAAAGAAGTAGATGAAGAATGCTAAAGATATTCAGCTGTAATAATCTGTGATATTTTTAGGGTTTCTAAATCACTGCTTAAATGTTAAAATAAAAGTCAAACAAAGAATATTAGAATTATCAGATGATACATTGTAACGCTGATGCAAACTGGTTAATAGTTGAGTATCACATTGTTTAAAACCATATTTCAGAAAAGGTCTGCTAACCATTTTTCTTTTGTTTTGTAATTATCACGTTAATGCTTTTAATCTGTGTATAGAAATATAAACAAATGGAAATATTTTCTTACACGTACTATGCAATATGTTTGTAAAATTGCAATATTACCAAAATTACAAAAGCTGTGCTTTTGTACTCTCTTGCTTTATGTAAAACAAACCTTTTTCTATTTAAATGGATTCTTTGTCTTATAAATTGTAAATAACATATTAATTCAAAGGCAGTATACTGTATATTAAAATTTTTTTGTTTGTTTGAGACTTTTAGTGAAATAAAAGCAAGGTTTTGGAAGTTGGAAATTACTTTTGTTGAAAAGGTGGAATTTTTGCAGCATGTAATTAACACATAGAATTTAAAACCTGTACTGTACTACTTTGTATTTGGTCATAGTATTTTCATCTGGTGCTACTGTAGAACCACAATTAAATGTGATAGCTGAAATAAGAAAACCATGAATGGAACTCATTCAGGATGCTCAAATGATGCTGGCAAAGGGAGAATAGAAATGTTACTACTGATGAGAAATGTGTTTTTTCTCAGCATCTTCTATTTAAAGATAATTTCTGTTAGTGCATTTCCTGTTTTGTCTAAATTTGCAATTTGATAATAACTGTCTTGGTTCAATCTAATTTTGTTGTCTACATGAAAAGCAGGGGCTGCTGGAGATTGTTTTGGGTTTTTTTGTTTGTTTTTTTGAAAACCACCAAACATCTAGATTAACTATTTTGCAGACATTCCACCTGCAAAATTCATGCATGTTAATTTCATGCCAGTCTTGGAGAAATTAAAACTAAGGACCAGATTATAATTTATAGTCAGGTGACTTTACAATGCCCTTTTGAAGAAAAGGAGACTTAAAGTTGATGTTAATTATATCAGTAGCTACTTGGAATTGCCATACTTGGACTCTCCTAGACACAGCTGGAAATTTTTAAATGAAGGTTTTTGACTGAAAGGTCCTGAAATGTTGACAGTTAAATTGTTTGTGAAAACAGGTCAGTTTCAGTGACACTCCCAACTAAAAATACTTCTTGAAGAAAGTATTTTCATTTAGTTTCAAAACTTTTGAGACCCCCCAAAAATGCTAGTTTTTCCAGTTTGATGATAATTTAAGATAATTAGACTAAAAAAAGTTTAAAAGAGAGAAAAAAAGCTGAAATTTAAATGAAATATTTAAAGATCATAGGAGCAAAATGATTCAAGTAGTTGAACAAAACAATAGTTTGGATTATTGGTTCACGAAAACGTTTGATACTTTGACCTTTTGTCACAATCTGAGACAAGAAAAAATGTTGATCTCTCGAAAATATTAGCAAGATGGAGAAAAATTTCTGTTTTACACTGTCAGAGTAGTGTTACATGGCCTTAATGTAAGCGTAAATGAGGCTTATGTTGAGTGATTCAAAAATACCAATGCAGTGTTCAGTAAAACAAAAATATTCTAAGCTGTTCTATGCATGTTTGAATTAGTCCTTTCCATTTCACTAAGCTTGGTAATCTTGAAACCGTAAATTTAATTTTATACATCCTTATTATATTAAGAGGGAATCCACAGTGAACATCAGTGCCTAAAAACAGAACTGATAAATATACACTTTTATCACCTGACACTTTGCTTGGGCCTCAAACAGAACCCAGATTAAATGTTTTCAGAATTTGAACTTTGGTGGGTTTGGAGTGGTTGTTTGTCTGTTTGTTTTTGTTTTGTTTTTAAATCACCAACTCCTATACAGTCTGTGACTTGACTCAAGACTGAAAAGGAAAGTGGTGGAACATTCTGAAGAGATCATGAACTATATGTCTGGCCAGTCAAGATCAAGAAGCATCAGATATACCTCAGGTAAGCTGTTTCCACATAAATGGGACAGAACCCATTATTAGACTAATAATATTATGAGATATAATCAAACTTCATGTGCTTCTCTGAACATCCAACTCTATGGAAAAAGTGTCTCAGAAAAGAGGTATATGAGCTTTAGAAGCTGTTTTCAGAGAAAAATAACAACAATGGGCCTTCCTTCTGGCCATGTTACAAGTAGCACAGGACCTGAGTTGAGGAGCAAAGGTCTCTTTGAACCATATACATACTTTCTTGATTCTGGGACCAGTTCAGTCTCAGGCATAAAACAGCAGACTTAAGATATATTAGATAGGGTCTAGATAACCACCGCATGTGAGAACAGGTACATTTAGTCACAAGTTTGCACTAGATGTTTTAGGGCCAAATGTGAGTTTAATGGGAGGTGTGCCTTAGTGAGGACTGCAGGATTAGATCAGTGAAAATGACTGTTATGTAATGAGGAGAATAAAAACAAAGGAAACTCCCCAAATTAGTTCTGTCTCATGTAGTGAGAGGGTGGTGTTTTGGGTTGGGGTTTTTTTTTTTTGTTTTTTTTTTTGGATTATCCAGCACCCCATAATGTTTTTTATTTAAATTGCCTTTTTAAAAAAATTACAAAGAAAGATTTACAAAAAAGTATCTAAGAAATACATAAAGTAAAATATTCTGAGCTATTAACAATATATTTATGCATTGTATACAGGGAAAATAGAGAAGCTAATAATGTGACAATAATTTATGCTTCTATAGTTTACTTTTGTAATATAAATCTGAATTCACCGCTATAGTTAACAGTATTAAATAAAAGTAAAACAAAATGTTTCTTTGGTATTGGATTCTTATATCCTATATAAATTAAGGGTCTTCTGTTCCTGTGATTTCTTCTGTGGTTTTCAGCCCCTCATGGTGCTTCTGTGAGATCACAGATGAAAAGTGCTGTATAAGACCTATCATACTTAGAATAACTCAAACACTTATCTTGGTTCCATTGACCAATATTCCAAACAGGTAAGGAGGGAATGCCAGAGGCACAAGTGTGCCAAGAAAAAGAAACGTCACCATAAAGATAGACAGTCAAGAATCTATCAGCTGCTTGTGCTCACCAAAATACTTGTTCCTGTTGGCCAAATTCACTCCTGGCATAACTCATCAACCTGTCACTGAAGTCATGCTTGCTTATCCCAGAACTGACTAAGGTCCCATGTATTGAAAGAACAGGGAGCAGGCCATATTTAATTTTTGGAAGATTGTAATTATTACCAGGCAGTAAATTGAAATAGACTATCCCATGTGTTTGCAACAGCAATGCAGCTGAAAACTTGATTGTTACTTTATTGAAACAAAAACAGTCATTCTGACCAAATAGCTAGTGTGAAAAATCATGACTGGTGGAGGGAGGGGGATACTAGGCTCCCGTATAAGAAAAGGCCATGAATATTGGGATGCCCCCGACAAAGTCAAGACTTGGTCACCCTAGACTACACTAGTGGACTTACAGCAACACAGCTGTACTGATGCAGCTGCACTGCTGTAAGAACACTCTTATAGCCACTCTGTGCCAAAAGGAGAGAGCTCTCCCACTAATATAATTAAACCACCTCAATGAGTGGTGGTAGCTATGTCATCAGGAGAAGATCTCCCACCAGCACAGCACTGTGCACACTACTATTTATGCTAGCAAAATTTTTGTTGCTTAGGGTGTGTTTTTTCAAATAACTCTTGCCAATGTAAGTGGTAGTGTAGACATGGCTCTAGTTTGAAAAACAGAGGTAAAGGAAGCATGTATGAAAGCAAAAGGAGGCCAAGGAGGAAAAGGAAATGAAACAGGGAGTGGAGAAGGGTAAGAGACTAGAAAAGAAGGTGGTGCCAGATGAGAAGAAAATGAGGATAATACATTTCTCCTTTCCTTTCTGCCTCACCAGATGGTTTTAAAACACAGAAAGATGAGATAAACCTTTAGAAGGCTCTTTGTTTGCTAGTCTCTTGTGAGATTTGATATATACTTTTGATAGCAAATGGAGAGTATTGGTTATTTCACAGATTACTACACCGTTGGCTCTGCCAATCGCCTCCTGGTGACTTCTGAGCTGGTCTGTCTGTCTCTCATATTAGAAGCCAGGAGCAAGAACAAAAGTTATTTATATGAGCACAGGGAAAAATCCTAAAATGATGTCCAGAGGGGGTTCAGTCACACCAAGGAATGCAAGTTCAGACCCATTATACTAGGTAAATCGGAAAAAGCCAGAGATCCAGTTCGGAAATGGAGAGTAATCTAGTGCATCTTGTGTACAGTTAAAATTAAAAGTCAAGGGTTTTCTTAAAAAAGAAAACAGCACCAATGTGGTCATACATTTCTTGTATTTCTCCCCATTAGACGTATTAAACAAAAAAAAAAGCAACAGTCTCTGTCAACAAAAGATTTTGAGTTTGAATGGAATCACTGTCACAGCATCCAAAAATGTATTTTAAAGAAAAACTTATTTATAAATGACTTTAAAGTCTTATTTTAAAAATCTAAGTCTATTGGAAAATTAGTTGTGAAAAAATTAGTTTAACAAATAGCAGCAACTTTGTTATGGTTTGCTATGTAGCCCTAGCACTTATGAAAAGGCAACAGTGAAAGTTCAAAATAAATATCTTTCCATGGCATAAATTGCATTTCAATGCCTTAAAATCCACTTGAGACCATATCACGCCATGCTCTTTGCTGTCATCTTAGTTTCAGCAGTTCCAAGTGTGAGTGAACAGGCTAGATTGTTAGTTGTGATTAGGTCATACATACAAAACTCGTAAGGTCATTCATAAATATCCTGTATGATTAGCAATGTCACAGCCATATGAGTTCTCCAGGTAAATTTGTACATTAGACCTGCCAAAATTCTGATACTGAATGTGGACCCTTTATACATCCAGTTTCCTTTGGGGAAGTCAAGGACACTGTGGAAGTTCTCAAGGACAGTGAAAATGAACATTTTTTTAAAGCATGTTAACATATTTTTCATGAGCTAAGCATCAGTTGAGTAACCAGTTTACTAGAGTCACTCTATAATGTATCTTCATTTGGTTATTTACCTCCAGGTTCCAAAATCTTGCATGGATTTAATCTAAGATTGATTTTATATTTTTTGTTTATCTATTGTACATTATATACTTTTTAGGAAATTTAAATTATATATCTAAACCACAACACTTTACTAATGGCCATATGTTGCTGATAACTGAAAGGGAAAAATACATTGAAATCATATTGTGTCTCATTTTAGAGGTTCAGTTGACTTATGCAATATCCCTATCTAGTTTTAGGAAAGGTAACAAATCTTCCATCAAATTTGACGATGTACAGTTTTCCTATCAATCATCACTTTAGTTAGACTATTGTGATAACCCAGTATTTACATTCCAGGACAAAAAATTCTAAATGGTGTATTATTCCCTTTTAGGAAAAAAATGTTATTACTAGAATTACTGAAAAAGTCTATAAATGTATTACCATATTGTGAAGTATGACAAGCTATGTTATATCAAATTTTTAAATAAATGTGAATAAAAATCTTTAATATAAACTGTTGGTAAGTGTGCAACCTCAACTTTTTTAATCACTCAAGTGGTGTGTGATTTGAAATTGTTGTGGGGAGATATATCTTATTATTAAAATGTTCTTTATACTCTCTTACATGTTGTGTGTTGCCTCTTATAGCTTACAGAAATTTTAATTGTTTCTCCCAGAAGAGAAAGCAGTCTTATTTTCCTTTACTGAAACCGTTTTTGTTGTTGTTGTTGTTGTTGTTGTTGTTATTGCTGTTGTATAATTTTATACAGTATCTTTTTTTATTCTTTGGGTCAATTCATTGTGCTTGTAGTTTTGTTATTATATTCCTACTTAGGCTAAGATCAAACAAAGCACTTGAGCATGCAGTTACTTTTAAGTACACGAGTAACTACCTCACTAGCCTTGGTATTTTCAATGGAATTAAAGTTAAAATTATGCTTAAGCATTTTGCTGGCTCAGAGTATTGATGAACTCAAATACTATAATGGAAAGCATTGGTTGGCCATGATTTACTATGAGGGAATTGAGGTGAATGCAAACTTTAGACTAGCGTCTAAAGTTCTACTGTCATCTATTTGAATTGAGCAGCACACCATTAATTCAATTAGCTATTCCTTGCCATTTCCTTTTATCAATCTATGTGATTTCTCTGCACAGCTGCCTTCATGAAATCAAAATGCATCAAAAGATGTGTGTTATTATTTAGATTATTCTGCATCCACTGCATAGTAGTTGATTTCTGTATAGTAAGAAACCAACTCTACCCCATATAATCACTGGTCATATATTATCACCTCAGTGTGCTTTAGTGAGCTACATATTAAAGCGTGCACTTCACCCATTGGCAGAATGAAGCTACAGCTATTGGCCATGTAAAATGAAGTATGCACACAAAAACAGATCTTCAAGTAATTTGCATATTAATTCCAATTCAACTGTTTCTCTTTGAAGTCTTGATGTCCCACTGATGTCCCTGAGTATGGTTGTCAACACATCATTTATAGGGCTATTAGAAAGATGGAAATGTTCAGCAACTGTTTTTTCTGTTTTGTGATTTCTGACGTCAGTTTTGTGTTCATTTATTCTTTTGCGCAGGGATCGTCCTGTTTGGCCAATGTATAAGGTGTTGGGGCATTTCTGGCACATGATGGCATAGATCACATTAGTAGATGAGCAGGTAAATGAGCCTTTGATGGAGTAGCTGGCTTGATTAGGACCTATGATGGTATCCTTTGTGCAGATATGTGGGCAAATTTGGCAATATGGTTTGTTGCAGGGGTGTGTGCCTGTTTTAATGTTTCTTTTGTTAGATCTGTAGTTGCTGGTGAGTATCTGTTTAAGGTTGGATGGCTGTCTGTGGGTGAGGAGAGGTCCGTCTCCCAAGGCTTGAGAGAGTGAGGGATCATCTTTTAGACTAGGCTGTAGGTCCTTATTGATCTGTTGTAGAGGTCTGACTTGAAGGTTGTATGTGGTGACTAGTGGTGTTCTATCGTTTGCTTTTTGGGCCTCTCCTGCAGTAGATGACTTCAGGGTACCCGTCTGGCTGTCAATTTGTTTTCTTACTTTCCCAGGTGGGTACTGTAGTTTTAAGAATGCTTGATAGATCCTCAAACTGTCTGTCTCTGTCTGAGGGATCAGAGCAAATGCAGTTATGTCTTAGGGCTTGGCAGTAGACAATGGATCATGTGCTGTGTTTTGGATGGAAGCTCAAGGGATATAGGTAACTAAAACTTCTGTGATGCTTATATATTACAATACCTCTCCAAACAAGTAAGTTTTGCTTCTCTTTGCTAACAAGAATTTTTCCTGGTTGCAGAAACCAGACAAAGAAATATCTGATTGAGTCTCAAAGTTTTCTGACTTCTCAAGTTGAAGACCTTACTTTGTAACATATTTCTAGAACCTTGAAGACGTTTTAGAAATGCTGGGTGGAAATACTTCCTTATTACATAAGCAAAGTCATTGTCGTTGGTTATGATGCCCAGTCCCTCAGCAGCAATTTCCCTTCCCCTTAGAAAAGTCCTTCAGGATCACAGCCGGACCATTCCTCAGTTTTAGGAGAAGTGGTGACACTTTTGTTTTACTCTGTCTCTTCATCTCAAATCCAAGGACACAAGTACGAGAGATCACAAGTTGAGCCACTTCTATAAAAAAGAAATGAACATTCTCAATGAAGTTGTCAACTTGTGGTTGTTGCTTTGTTTACTGGTCCAGTCTCTAGGAAATTATGTAATCGCCAAATTTGTAAAACACTTTAAATTCTCAAAATAACCAATTTTTTTTTTAAAAATAAGTTTATCATTATTTTATACAGGTGTTCTATGTAAAAACAGAACACCCCCCCACACACATCCAAACCCTTGAATTTGAAGTTGCATTTTCTCTGAAGAACTAAATTAGCGAAAGCCACTAGAACTGGGTTAATCAGAAAAATAGCATTCTATGAAATCTTTGGGAAATGTCTAATTTCCTAAAAAGATCATTCTATGACTCAGTTTGTTATCACTGGTGATGATACAGACACATGTACACATTTTCCTCATAAATGAGGAATTCCTCTAAAGAAGAAAGAAACAGATTTTCCCCCTAAGATATTAAGCTGACCTACTAAAAGACGCAGTTTTAAATAGTATCCCACACTGTTGTGTTGTGGCATTTCCCCTGTGTTTGGAAATGCTTGAAATTTTTATCTTTCATATTTATAGTGGATTTTGTCATATGACTGAAGATTCTACAGTATTTCACACTGCTTAACTAGTCTTCTGTTTCTAGCATAAGATAGTTTAGTATTCATCTCTTTTGTAAAAGTATAATAAATTGTTAGAGTTTTGAACTGTAAAGAGGGATATGGCATATAACTTAAGGGGGAGGGGGGAGTATTTGTTTTCTGCCATCAAATAAACTCTCCTTAACATTCAGTTTAGAGGTCAGTTGTGCATTTTATGCTACTAGCTTGATACGATACAATTTCCAATGACTAAGATATATCTAACACTTCATAACAGTCTGTAATATTGCTACTAAGGCATGGCTAACAATAATGTTTATTAAAAATGCGCTTTGCATGTTGGAACTTGAAACAATGGCATCCACAGTGAGGATAAAGCACAGTTTAATGTGCTTTAAAATACAATCAGAGACTAACATGTAGCTAATAATGGGTGGAAGGGATGGCAGCATGTTAGAAATGATCATTTGTTGTAGAAGACTTCAAACACTGCAATATTTGTGAAAAGGAACAAATGCCATGTTCCATTTCTATACAATCTGTTACTAGAGATGCATTGGGAATACAATAAAAACATTTGGTTATTAAATTGTATTTAGTTTTAGTATCAAATATTCTCGACAACTTTTTCTTTCTGTGTTGCTGCTATTAAAATTAACATGGACTGTTGATGGATGGCTTAACACAGAAATTTGAATCACTGAGTTAGCCTCTGCTCTAGCTGTTTTAAAAGAGAAAGGAAGTAACCAAACTGAAGCATTTGTTGAGAACTTTAAGCCAATTCTTTATATATAAAAAAAAGACTAATTATTATTACCCTGAGCATTGAGCCATATTTGGGGTGCTGTTGGTTGCTCCATTAACTAGTCACAAGCATACTAGAACCACAATTCCTTAAAAACCCAGTCTCATCTGTGACATTCTAGTTAGGAGGAGAAATTGAGGATAGTTAGATATGAATCCATTCTCCATGGTTTGACATGCTCTTACCTCACCTCTAAATTCTTAAGTTATTTTGATCCTTATTATCACAGTAGCTAGTTCCACAGGCGTTCTTCTTCCTATCTTAGTTGCCTCAGAAATTTTGTCTTCTTAGGCTTCTGACCAATTTACTTATCTCATTTAGCACAAACATTTTGTTTTCAGTCTGATTGTTCATTTTGCTCATAGTTCATTTCCTCCATAAGTCTATCTTCCACTAAATGAGACCTCCCTCCCTATTTTAATCATTTGTGCTGCCACAATGTAAAAGGAGTCTCAGGGTGACAAGCAGGCGCTCAGTGAGGACTGACTGAAAACACCCCAGGGTCACAGGAGAGGGAGACAGCAGCAGTGGAGAACATATGGCATCAGGAAATCCAGATGTGTTTTGGGTTAGGGAATATGGGTGTGTTAGCAGTTAGGGAATGTAGGTGTTTTTCCACAGTGGAAGCTTCTCTTTAGCCAGGGTGGTGGTAGGCTGCTGGGGCAAGATGACCAACATCTTCAGCATGGTTTTACAGCAGCCTCAAGAGTCAGAGGAGGAGATTGGTGAGTTTAACAGCTTTTTCCCACAAAGGCTGGGGTATGTAGGGAGGGAGCAGGCCCTGTGGAGAAGCATTACCATCCATGCTAACTGCTGGTGTCTCCTCATGGCAAGTGTTCAGTGCAAGTTCTTGCTCCATAGGGGATCCAGTCCCCTGCTAGCTGAAACTGTTAGTGGATTTAGGATAAGAGATCCCCTAAATAATCTGAGATATGTGGTTGGGATTCCTAAAATCTGATACAGTTAGGACATAAATCCTTTTTCCCAGACTCCTAACCCTCATACAAGGGATGGGCAGTGGGCTCAAAGCAATAGGCTTGGTTCACATGTGGAAGACTGGAAATGATTTAGAAAAGATGGTACCAGTTAGTTTCCACGTGTTAACTTAAAGCTGTGGTCACATTACCTATGTCTTGCCTGTCTTCCTGTATATCCAGAACAAAAGATTTATACTTCAGCAGAGGCAAGTCCCTTGCATGACAAGTGAAATGGTGAACTTTGGGACTATGTATGTATATAGAGCATATGATAGTGAGGTGCGGTATACTGCTTTTATTAGCATGAGTTTGGAAATGTCACATTACACTTAAGTAAAATTATTTATTATTTATTTTGGGTCACCTCAATAAATGCTAACAAAATCTTTATACCACAACTAACTATCATGTGTTCTGTGTATGCCACTAAGCCACACAGTGAGTTTACCAAACGAAATCCCAGTTCCAATATTTTTTTTAAGTCTCCCAATCTAAAACATCACATCCCAGTCCTGAACCTGTTAAAGGGAATAACAAAAATCACATTGATGTCCATGTATGCAGAATCAGGCCTCCTGACTTCACCCACATAGAGCTTGGTGAGAATAATGAAAACTTCTAAAAAATGACCTAAAATTATATTCTGTATCTAAAAGTGTCAAGATTTTAAAGTCTTTTTTTCTCAAGATCTTCCAGGGCCAGAAGCAAGGTCTGTGGATCCCATTAGCAAAATAGAAAATCTAACATTCCAGTCATAGCTCCTGTTTCTAGGTCTAAAGAAGTGGAATTATTGGATGTGATGTGATCTTGACATGTGTAAGTGAAGAATAGCTGTTGTTGCTGTGCATCTGAATCTTCACCATTTTGGGACTCAGGCTGGAACAATTTTGAGGGAGGAATTCCTCATTTGTAAGGTAGGGTAAGATGGATAAATCATTTATATGGAAGGCTGATTTAAAAACAAATCTGCTCTGATTGCTAGAAGCTGTGACCACAGTTTGGGATGTTAGAATAACTCCATAGAGATGAATTAGGGAATTTTTGGAAAAAGGTCTGTAATAAATTCCTTTATCATATGGCCTAGCAATTCATTGCACGAACTTCCTTGCAACACATACATATTAATTCAACACCGGAAGCACATATACACATCAATGTTCCCTCTAAGCTGCACTGGCGCGCTGCAGCGCAGCCCGTCACAGCCGCCAGTGCAGGGAAGGCAGCCAGCAGCACACCGCCGGCAGCCAGCAGCACACCACCAGCAGCCAGACTGCTTCAAGGGAGCTCCTGTGGAGCAGGGAGTTTTGAAAACTCCCGCCCAGAGAAGCTCTAACGGAGCATGCCCAGAAAATCTGGGCATGCTCTGTAGAGCTTCTCTGGCCCCAGGAGCTGTGGCTGGACCGTGCGGCTCCAGCCACAAGGTAAGTTTGTGGGGGTGGGGAGGCTGCTGGGGAGCTGGGAGTGGGCTGAGGGGGCGACCGGGAGCAGGCCCGCGGGGGCGGCGGGTGTGGGGGGGCTGCTGGGCAGCTGGGAGTGGGCCAGCGGTAGTGGGGGGGGGGTGGCCAGGAGCAGGCCCGCGGGGATGGGGGGGCCGCGGGGAGCGGGGGCGGGGGGGCTGCAGGGGGCAGCTGGAAGCAGGGGGCAGGGGGGCGGCCGGGAGCGGGGGGCAGCGGGGGGCAGGGGGGCGGCCGGGAGCGGGCCATGGGGGGTGGGGGGGCAGGAGCGGGCCCACGAGGGGGGTAGCACAGCGAGCAACATGAGTTGCTCAGCTGCCACCATCTCTTAGAGGGAACATTGATACACATATGATTCACAGTGATTTGGTTCCTTTGTGAGAAAAGATGCCATACAACAATAATAAAAGTTGATTATTCTTGCTGATGTCATTGTTTCTGTTTTTTTTTTTAACCTGAAGAAATTCTACTTTATGTTCTGCATGCTGAAAATAAGATACCTGAACAGCCAGCAGGTTCTTCACTTAGGACCGCACTTTGCTAAATCCTTCAGTTCACCTTACTTGATCTGTTCTTAATCTAACAACAACAAGCATGCAAAATACAGAGATTCAACCAACTAATTAATAAAAAGTAAGATAAAACTAAAGATTTGTTTTTTTATAAGAGAATTAATTAATGGCAGTGTTATCAGTTACTCACAGAGCTGGTTGCAACTTGACATTGTTTGCTTCCATGGGAATTCAAGCAACATCAATCAAATCAATTGTCGCTTCAGTGAGTTAAGCAAAAGAGTAGCTGATTCCTGATATGTCTGTAATTCCCACTTCTATAAATTGTGTCCTTACGGAGAAATTCTGGCTGATACTTTGACAACAAAGAGGCATTAGGGCCATCACAAAGTAACAAGGCAACAGTGAAAGTGATAAATAACTATTTCTTTACTTTATGGAGATACCACAGGAAGGTGATTTCCTCCTTGTATACCATATGCACTCTGGTTTACCTAGGACAGCCAATCAAATTCTGAAGTGGGTTGTGCTTTTTTTTTTTTTTAAATATATCTCCCTGAATTGATAAATGA
Organism: Podocnemis expansa; assembly: GCA_007922195.1. Classification (NCBI taxonomy): domain Eukaryota; kingdom Metazoa; phylum Chordata; order Testudines; family Podocnemididae; genus Podocnemis; species Podocnemis expansa. The sequence goes on from ML681996.1 coordinate 2,812,421, forward strand.
AGTTAATTATTTGTTTGCTAGATTAGTCATTCATTATATTAAGAGGTGTTACCAGTGCCAATAATTTCAAACCAGGAAACCTCTGGTCACAAACCAAACCATGACAACAGTACCTGTGGTGCTATGTACAAACTGACAAGTCTTACGGGACTAAAAGACATTGGGATGATGAGATTATAGTATACACCTTGTCCAAGACTTTCAACACTTCTCTCTGGTTTATGCAGAGTAGTATGCAATAGTAGCAGACCTGTGTGCAAGCTCTAGAGCATTGCTTCTCAACCTTTTGTGGATCCCAACATACTTGACAGCATATTACAACTCTATAGGACACACTAGTCTATTCCCTCCAGGCCAAATTCAGCCATCTCCCCAGCTCTCCATGACACACTTACTTCTGTGTGGTGATGCAGTAGTGTGTCTTGACACAGTGGTTGAGGATACTTGCTCTAGATGAAGAAATAACATCTGAGAAAAATAATTGAACATAGACTTTAAGACTTTTCGCTTTAATCTCATTTACATTAAGGCCCCATCGAACCTCTGGCAATGTAAAGACAACATAAAGTTTTCATATATTATATTTACACTCAGTTTAAGGCCGCTTTTTACTGCCAGAGTGGTATAAAATAGACTTAATTAAATGAGAATCAAGCCCTTTATCAAAATGCATCTAGTTGAAGGGGAAGAAAGAATGCTGTTCTGGCAAATGTAACTGATATTTCTTCACTGAATTCCAAACAGACCAAACTTTTTTTTTTTTTTTTAACTATAAACTAACCACATAATGTATTATATGTGTGCCTGTCTACGCACATGGGCTGGTCTTATGGATTCAGTTAGTAGCTGCATCAGCAACGCCTGAATTCTTCATCTCTGCTTCTGAACTTGCCTTCTGTGTTTGGCCTTGTATGTTTGACTGTTTCTTCTCACACACACCCTAAACCCTCTTCTTGCACTCTGTTAACAGCAGTAATGATTTCATCACCCTTCTGCTTATCAGGCACATGACTTTTGGGTTTTCTAAAATAAATCTAACAAACAAGGAGTCCTGTGGCACTTAAAGACAAATTACCATTCTGTAAGTTCCCCCATCTTCAAAGCATCCAATGAAGTGGAGTTTTCTCCCATGAAAGCTCATGCAAAAAATAAATGTATTAGTCTTTAAGTGTCACGGGCCTCTTCGTTTGTTTCACTGAACTAGATGAACATGGCTACCCCTTTGGATCTAAAATAAATCTGTCTCCTTTTCTGTCCACCTCCAGGATCTTGCAAAGTCTCACAGGCTCTTTTCTCTATAATACCGTAAATCACCTATTCTCTTGTACTATCAATGCTCACTGGCCTTGCTGACTTTTAACCAGTCCTCCTTACATCTAGAATGCTGCCATACCAAATAGCAACATCTTCACTAACCACTTTGACTGTTTTATCTCCCTCCTTGAGTCTCAGAATTCAGTCTCTGTTCCCTTCCCAATCAATATCACATCAGCCCCCACCTTCAAAGGTCTTCATAGCTCTGATCTGGCAAACCCCACAATACATACTTCTAATGCACTAACGCTAGATTTTTATCCTGTGCGCTTCATATGTAATATCACCTTATTGCTCACTGGCTCTCTGCACTCCCACAAGTAAATCTGCACCTTTCTCATGCCCTTCCCCCAGTCACTCACCATTGCAATATCTCCCCCCAATCACTCATCAGATGCATGAAGTAGAAACTACAGTAAAGAATAAATGGAAACAAGTCAGACATCAAAAATGGCAACATCTATAAACCAATAGGAGAACACTTCAGTCTTCCTGGACATTCAGTAGCTGACATGAAGGTTGCCACACTTCAACAAAAAAAAAAACTTAAAAAAACAGACTTCAGCATGAAACTGCAGAGCTGAAGCTGATTTGCAAACTTGACATAATCAGCCTGGGTCTGAATAGGGCCATGGCATGGTTAGCACATTACAAAAAGTAATTGTCCCGCTTCTCACTTTATCACTTTCCAGTGAACAGCTATGAAGGGGCCTTGTTTACCCTAACTGTATTGACTTTGCTAGCACTTGTGCTCCCCAGTGTAATGCCTCTCCTTTATCCTGGCATACGTATGAATACCTCGCCCTGTAGTTTCCACTTCATGCATCTGACAAAGTGGGTTGGAGCCCACACAAGCATATGCGCAAAGAAATATGTTAGTCTTTAAGGTGCCGCTGGACTCTCACTGATATTACTTAAAGATTGCTTACTTTTTCATTGTGTCTGTATAAAATTTCAGTTGTAGTGACCTCATGTAGCCTTTTGTAAGACTTGGAGAAATATCTAAATGAGTTGATGTACCCCCTGGAAGACCTCTGTATCATGGATGGAGCCAGCCCTGGTTTCTGGCCAGACCCGTGCATGTGCAGTGTGGCCCTGGACAAGGAAAGCTTTAGGTCATGTGACCAGACCAGAAGCTACAGCCCCACCCCCACCCCCCAGGAGAGGGGACAGTCCAAGTACCCAGGCTGGCAGTGGCGCAAACTTTGCTGCCACAGCCATGGGGCTGGCAAGCAGGGCAGACACACTAGTACCAAGTGTGTGGGCCAGGTGACTACACCCCTCTCTCTATACCCCCAGTTGAAAACCTTTGGTTTAATTTTCTAACACACATCTCCCAAGGCATTTGTCGCTTTGAGCATCCCATCTTCCTTTCCCTCCACATCTCTAGTTGTTGATATACACTGTATACCTTATTTTCCTTCAAAACCCTCTGCAAAAATTATTTATTTGAAGTCACATTTTTAGTTCAACCACATCTTTCCCAAATTATAATGTAGTAATTTACATCAGCAGGAAAAGGATGGTGGATTGGTGGTAAGGACACTAATGAAAGGTGCATGAAAAGATATTTTCCTTACTTTCTTTTTAAAGGCTCTCTGTTCATTCTATTCATGGGAGCAACATCCTGACATCTGACATTCCAGAGCCATGTAGAAGTTGTATCTGTTGGCAATCCATAAACATCTCTTTGTTGAGCCAAACAGATGGCACTAAAGGCAATAGAAGCCCTTAATCATCTTATTCCTCCTTTCTCATGGCAAATCCAGAAACTTTGCCTATTGACAGGATCAGTAGTCATGTGCAGGTGGCTGTACAGAATGCTTTTTGAGTGCCCTTTCCTTACCTTTCATAGAACTTTATAAAATTTCCTTGCACTTGGAGCTCTGTGCAATTCAACTCTGCACCAGAGCCATATTGGCTTGAAAGATGTGCCTTCTGCACACCTGTCGTCCTTGATTCAGGTACATGTGAATCATGGTTATAGAACTAGCAGCAACTCTTTCCATTTTCTGGCCTTCCTCATTGTAACACATCAAATGCTAAGCCTCCTGCTTTTACCTCCCTGTAGAAGAAGTTCACAATTCTGTCTTACCCAGACCAGGCCCTTGGCTATAGTATTCTGTATCACCTCTGGTCCCCCTGCAAGTGCAATTAATTATGGTACCAAATTTTCAGTTCTTCCGTTTGGGAGCCCATAATCAAGAGTATCCCATCATCAGACAGCCTCCTTAATCAGAAAGTATTGTTTATTTTGCAGTCGGAGCAAAATATTTAAAGGAAAGAGGCATCTAACATAACAATAAACCTACACATCACTCTCTTACCTAAAGCCCTGTCATCTATGTATTGTGGTTTAGACAGGTTTGGCTTTTCCAGGGAAAGCTTGTGTCGCAAGCTGATTACTCCAAACAGGAACCACCTCTTGAGAGAAGATTGCTTTTAAATAGTGCTATAATTTTTTGTGCTTCTGTGTTCCTGGGCTTTGAACCTCCCGGTCAAAAGTGGTGCTTTAAGCTCAACAGGAGGCTGAGGCACAGTTCTCAGAGCCAATGGTCCTGGCACTGTCCCTTAACAATTCTTGTGAGGAGTGCCTAAAATTAAGCTATTCTTTTCCTTTCTGCCTGCTTTCCTCAACAGCCCTCTGCTGAATAAACCTAATATATTTATACAGAAAATCACCCATGAAGACGACTAACATATAGTATTCCTAAATATAGCACAGCTTCCTATCTGTTACTGCATGCTAATCTCTTTCATTATCTTTTGTCCCAGGAAGGTACGCCCACCATCGCAGCGCTGTCTCCCAGACATTCACTTCTATAGCTCACTGAGTTCTTCTCTTTTTTAGTCTTGAACTCCTTGTGTATCCCCATTCCAACCTCCTGCTCCTGCATTTTCTTTATCATTTTTTCTGTGCAATGGTCAATTTTTAGGGTAAGCTTTTGAGGATAGCTTTCTATTTATCTATAAAGCCTTCTGCCTACCTCTAGTTCTGTATAAATAAGAAGATATATGGCTTATCTGAAATTACCAGCTTATACAACAACGTAATTTTTGTTTGGTGAGAAATTCTAAATTATAAGGCCACACTCAGAGAGAGGAAACAAGGGCTTTTGGTGGCAGCAGAGAAGCCTCAAATTTCTGGGAGTTTTATTTTGTTTAAACTGTCAATCTCCTCTAGCAGGGAGTAAAATAAACAGCAAGATGCCACTTGAAAATTATGGGGAGACTTCATTGGGGCATTCAAAAAGTCCCCTTTGGTCAGTGAAGTGGGATACTATGAATGAAATCATCACATTCTATTATCTCATGTTTGGCTGGCACAATGCTGAGGCACTAGGAGAGAGCAGCATGTTGGATGACATGATTGATAGCACTGTTTAACAAGTGTCAACAAAGTTGCAGACTTTCAGTGTCTTGCAACAATCAGAAGTGAAAACATAGTGTAAACTTGGATGAAGCTAAAGAGCAAATAAAATAGATGGAAGCGGTCAGAGATTGAGGTTTTGACAAGCCATGATTGACCAAAAGATGTAGTAAGTTATGTGTAGAGCACGGCTGGTAACAGTGAAATCAGATAATTTAATTAGATCATTTTAGTCATGCTTCTCTGAAGAAAAAAGAGCCCATATGATATATCCTTCATGTCTGCAGGTGGAAATGTTCCAAAAGCAAATCTCAAAGATACTGACACATGTTATGCCATATGATAAATACTCCCAGCTATGTAATGTTTACAGATGTTTCCCCTGGGGTTTTCCCTTCAGCATTATAGGCCTTTGTCTAAAAACGATGCCTCCTCTTAGCCTTGTCTGTATTAGACATCTTCACCGGCGAAACTTTCTTTCTGCAACCTTTGCATATGTCCACAGTCTTTTTTTTTTTTTTCCTTGCAAGCAAGACCCACATCTTCGCTGGCAAATGTAGCACAGATGCAACTGTGCTACTGTGCGATCGCTAATATAAGTGCTCTAAGCCAACAGGTGACAGAACTCTCACCAGGCCAGGACTTAAGTCAGTGTAATTTATGTCTCTCAGTGCGCTGGTTTATTCACACTCCTGAGTGACATAAATTATACCAACAGAACGAGTAGTGTAGAGACAGTGTAAGCCTGTGGTTATCATTTCACTCGCCCCCCCCACGCTCAGGACCCAGCTGAAGAAAATCATTTATGCCAGTGACCCAACAATTCAGAAATGCATACCAGTCTTTTGGTGGCAGCAGCAGGGGGCACCATGAACCAGTACCTGAGGATCTGCAACCCAGTACTGGGTCCTGATCCATGGTTTGAAAACCACTGGTCTCAGTGACATAGGCCTTCTCCCAGTATAGTTCTGCCAGCACTGTACCTCTATAAGCAGTCTTGCAACAACAAGCCTTCAATACAGCTGTCTCTTCAGCTTTCACTGCTCTTCGTGTATTTTTTTAACTCTGCAGCATGGAGATCAATGACCAGAAGTCAACCTCCCACCCTCATTTAACATACACACTGTGTTTTGGAAATGTGTCTCCCTGCTAACTGTTGGTGTGTGTTTCAGGCCAAAAGTCACCCTTGTGGTGTTACATGGTCCAAAAGAAAGGTCTTTGATTTCTTCGTCCTGTGGGGTAAAGAACATGTGCAGATCCACAATCAAATGCCCACAGGAATTGTAATAATTATAATATGTACATTACAAAGGCCACAGAAAACCTGGAGCACATAGTGGATGCTGTCTGATACTCTGCTAAGGGGAAGGATGCATAAAGCAAAGTAAAACAACCTCCAGTCTGATGTTACTCCCTAGACCTCCTCCAACTGAATGCCACATTGAGCTGGTATCCAACAACAACTACCTGCAGAGGAGGACACCAAAAAATTAGTACGAGAGGAGAGGATAGCTAAGAATGGGGATGTGGATGGTGCTGGGCCAACCATCAGGCAGGAGCTTTTTGATGCCCAGCCAATCAACCCTGAAGGAAGGGGCTTCTGATGCCTACAGTTAAAGAGAACTTCCTTATTAATGCAGGCCATTTTGTTTACTTTCTCTAGGGCCCCCAAAACTTTTCTGTCCCTCCACCCCACAAAACTGGTGGTTGCTCCTATGTGGGGGGAAAAGAGAATTTTATTTTGACAGCATGAGTTGGCTGTAGTAAGCAATATCGTGCATAAAAAGGGGCACAAGATAATCAGATGCCCCAATGTTACATGGACAATCTCAATATTTGGGATTGTGTCTTGTTTTTTATACAAGCACCTACTACCTCTCAGCCCCTTTCTTGCTATTTAGTCATCGTAGGTGTAAAGACAGCCAAAGCATTCCAAAACATCCTTTCACATAAAATGCTTGTTTTAGGCAAAATGTAATGGAAACAATACACCACTTCCACTGATTTGAAAGTGCATGCATGAATATGATTTACTGAGCATTATGCTGGGGAGCAGAGGCAACTATTGGGGTAGGTGAAGCAGGCAACTGCCTAGGACCCTGAGCATCAAGGGACCCCTTCACCTACCCCAAAAGCAATGTTGCCCTCCTACTCTGCAGAACACATGGCAGAGGGGTGGGGCCATGGCCAGGGCCAGCAAAGGGGGTCGGGCTTTGTGGGGAGGCGAGGCTCTGGGCCAGTTGGGCAGCAGGCACCCTGGTGCTGGGAGGCACCCTGGAGGCAGAGCTCCCGCCTGCCCCTGGGCTATCTGCTCTGCCCCCAGGGGCAGGGTGGGCCAGCTGGTGGCCCAGGTCTGTGCTCCTGCCCTGCCCCTTGACTTTGGCAATGGGGGGGTTGGTGTCCCTGGCAGGGCACCAGCACCATTTTTGGGGCCCCTGGCAGTGCACCGGAGCCATGGAGGGATCTGGACACAGGAAGAAGGGGACATGGTGGGGGTGGAGCCCCTGGCAGGCTGCTGGCACTGTAGGGGTACTAGGCCACCAGGGGCTCAGGGGGGTTTTGGGGCCCATGGTATGCGGAGGAGGCTGACCCTGGGAAGCCAGAGCCGGGGGGGTGAGGTGTTATGGTTGCAGGGGGCATGGAGGGTGGGCTGGGGCCCAGCAGTGGGAAGCTGGGGCCGTGGGGTAGGTGTGGGGGGGTTGCAACCCATGGGGAGGGAGTTGGGGGTTGCAGAGAAGGTATCTGGGACCATTGGGTGGAGGCTGGCAATGAGCTGGGGCCACAGAAGGGGGTTTTTGTGGCCTATAGGGGGCACCCAATGAGCCTTTGCCTAGGGCCCCCAATTGCCTAAGTCCGCCTCTGCTGGGGAGAGAGAAAGGCTGAGAAGAGAGATTTAGGGTATGTCTACCCTGCAACTGGGAATGCATCTTTCAGCCTGAATACAGAGACTTGCACCAACAGGGCTCAAAAGTGTGCTAAAAGTAGCAGTGTGGACTTTGCTGTGAGCTCAAAAGTGTGCTGACTCAGTCTAGCCACCCAAGTTCAGACCCAGGGGGTTGAAGATATCACAACACCATGAGACTTCATCTAAGTGAAGGACCTAATGGAAAAGGCCTTGACTGTTCAAGAATTCTGCCCTGGGCTAAAGAAAAGGACTGGAAACTCTTGAAGGAACTAGTGCAGAGGACCAGCCTGTACTTCCAGAGGGAAAGTGCCCTGTCAAAACCCTTCCTAACTGTTAGGTAGCACTCTTGGGAATCGGTTTCCCTTATAAGTCTGGCCAGCTCCTAGGACTGACTGTCTATTTGGTGGACAGGCTGGCTGGCTCCCCAGCTTTCGGCTGACCAGCTTGCTGAACTACCTGCTTGGTGGTTGTGTGGAAAAGCAGGCTGCACAGATCTCGGGTTACCCAGGGAGCCCAATAGCCAACTGTCAGTGAGCCAGACAAACAGCTCCTCAGTTGGCTGGTTCTCTGAGCTACCCGTCTTCTACAATCCTCAGGTAATCAGGATCTGGCCAGAAATTTCCTGGGAGAAATGTACCTTGAAAGAAAGTTACCATCTGAAATATGCTTATTTCTCTAATTGGACATTTAGACTGATCTTAAAGACACAGCTACAAAGTCTCTGAAGCAGTTCTTGGATCTTGCTTGAGTGTAATAAATGTATGCACTAAAGCAGAGGTATTTGTTTTTATAGCTATTGTATGAAAAGCATTCAGATCCAGAGCAGCCTGTGCTGAAAACTATAATTTAATTTCATCTTCAATTCTGTTTCCAGTGGGAGGCAAGCTTTTGCAATTCAGGTGTCAAAAACAAAGCTTTTTACCAGTGCAAATACAGTTTGCTTTATGGCAGGACTGACAAAACTGCACCAAGTAAAAAGAGGATTTTTTCTGCTTGCTAGCAAAACAGTACAAAGGATGTTGTTGCATATTTTGCTTTTCACAGTTCAAGCAGTTATAAAACTAAAAAGAATAAACAAGGCACCTGCATGCATGATGACTCATGCAAAAAGGAGTGTGATTATTAAACTATTTACATATTAGGTAGAGACTGCAGATAAAAACTGGTATATTTGAAAAAGAGGCAATTTATATTCCATTAATATCTTGTTTGTCCAGTGTATAAGGTGTGCGAGCATATCTGGCACATGATGGCATAAATCACATTCGTGGATGAGCAGCTGAATGAGCCTTTGATGGCATATTATACGTTGGACAAACAGGACAGTCTCTGCACAAAAGAATAAATGGGCATAAATCTGCCATCAGAAATCACAATATTCAAAAAACAGTTGCTGAGCTCGTCCAGCTGCCTACTCACTCGGTGAATGATTTGTCAACAGCATTGCTCAAGCAAGTCAATAGGACATCAAGACGTCAAAGAGAAACAGCTGAACTAGAACTGATATGCAGAGTAAACTACTGGACCCCATAACAGAATATCAGAGGAAAAAATGAAAAAGAATTTAATGAGACAAGTGAATCTATGGAATTATCACTGAATATTAAGGCATGCTAACATTCATAGTTCTTACTTATTAGTTAGAACTAGTGTGTATAACTCAGGAAGATCAGAACCCGACTGCTTTTAAAAAGGCTCCATAAGTTTTAAAATGCATATATCAAAAGAACCTCCATTGTATGTATAATAATACATCATATGTTCTGGGTCTCACAGTGTTACTTGTGGGGTTTTTTTTTTTTGTTGGTCTTCAAGATTAAAAAAAAGCATTTTGGGGTGTCTTCATATATACACCTTGTAAGTTATTTTGTAATTACTAATTCTTGTCTAATAAATAATAAAGTGATAATTACTAGATTTCTGAGAAGACTATTGAGAGTAAGAAAAGAAAATTAGGGGAAAAACAATTCAAGGTTTAAAACCGTTCACATAACCCAACGTTGTGTAGTGAACAGTATGTTCAGGGGAGTACATCATGAGAAAAAAGTCTCTTGCTTTAGAAATCTTTTAGACAAATTTGTATTGTGTAGTGAACCTAAAACTACAAGTTATGGTAGGTCATCATTTCAGGACTATTATCCTTTTTGAAGCACACCATAATACTACTGGTCTCTTTGGATTAACAAAGACAATAGTTGGCACACAAGACTATTATCCCTTATACACACTGTTCTTTGCAAAGCAGAGTTGTTTAAATTTAACAAACATAGGGTAGAATGGCTTCAACAGATCCAATTAATTCACTGTTTCATTGACAGCTTGAAAATTAAAGGAGATACAAATAAATCCTCTTCTTTTAGAACCTTTTTTCCCTTATTTTTTTCTCCAAGGTGAAACTGACTCCACTTTAATTAAATAAATTTTCACTAACTTCTGACATTGAATAATAAGTTCATATATCATAAATTTACCCACTACATTTAGAAATCACTTTTCATTAAGAATATAACATTCCCATCTTCATTAGATTGATTTAGCTCTACAGATTATAATGGGCTCTAAAGTCATATCTAATTTAAACAATCCTTTTTTTCCCTCACTGAATCACTAGCCATTATCTTTTGGGAGGTTGCTAAATAATCATAGAAAGTTAAGACTCTGACCATTTTAATATCAACTGTTTATATTGACTGTGATGTTTTGAGGATATTTGGCACTTAAATAAGATAGGGATGGATTAAAGAATGGGTACTATTAACTCTGACCTCAAGCTTCCACATCCTGGCATCTTGTGCTTACATTAGAATCCCAAAAACAACAAGAGTCCTGTGGCCCCTTAGGGTATGTCTACACTGACAAATTAGTCTTGATTAAGGAGGTTTAATCCAGACTAATTTAGCCCATTGTTACACTAGGCTTTCCTAGTTCTAACAAAGAAATTTCTTAGTTTGATCTAAGTAATGCTTAGTCCAGCACTTAGTCCAGACTTAAGTGTTTAGTTCAAACTTTAGTTTGAACTAGGTGCAATTTGGACCAGGACTAACACTTAGTTTGCACGTAAGAAGTCTGAACTAAGCCAGTTGTATCAAATTAACTGGGCATTCTAGTTTGACCTAGAAGTGCAAGGTTAGTGCGAACTAAAAGTACGAGCAAAGTTTGGCTGATGTAGACATAGCCTTATAAACTAACAGATTGCTTCGGGCATCTGCTTTTGGGGGCTCCAGTTCACTTCACAGACTAACATGGCTACACCTCTGGAAATTTAGAATTTCAGTTTTCATTTCGAGGTGTGGGGGTAAAAAGACGCAAACCTCTTCATGACTGTGGAAAAAGACTGAAAATATGACCGAAGTGTAACTTACTCACTAATGGCTATGTGAATCTGCAGCCTGGAACAATAGCTCTGGGATGCGGACACTGCACTGTGTGTGTCAGTGTGGGTTAACTGACAAGTCCCTCAGTTCTGTGTTGCAGGTTGAGCAAAATATGGTGGGGTTGGTCTATACACGCTTGCTTTTGGGTACTGTCACTTACTCCTTGCTGCTGTCTTGCCTCACTGGAGATGGAGAGCAAATCCCTCAGACCATCCTACTGGTCATAAAGGGAGAACAAGGCCCCCATGCGTCTTCCTCTGAGGCGGGGGGATAAGGACCCTATGCCAAGCAGAGGGCAGGGCAATACTGAAGTGCTAGACTGTAGTGGTGAGCCATGGAAGAGCCCCCAAGTTATGTTGTGCCTACAGCCCCATTATCTGTTCCCCCAGACCAAGAAGGAAAAAAAATAATCGTATTCAAAAGTGGATGTAGTTTGCCGACAGATGAGAAGAATCAGTGGGCAGATAACTCATTACCTATGAAGAAGATACAACCTGATACAGAAAATGCATTTTGAATTATGGATACTAATACTTACTTTGTTACTAGTAATGGGGAGAGAAGAGATCATTCTGGGGTACAGGCAATTGAAAATGCCTAGTCTGCATCATTTATTAGATGTGCAGGTACTGCATAAAATAAATGTTTTGTCAGACAGATGAAAAAGCATTTTATTTTCTTGGCCTTTTGCTTAAATGAAAATGGAGAAATGTGCCAAGTTCCAAGAGAGCTGCCATGTTACTCTAGTTCAATAAAACAAACAAGGAGTCCCGGGGCACTTAAAGACTAACAAATTTATTTATTGCATGAGCTTTTGTGAAAGAAAATCCCACTTTCTCAGATGCTTTGAAGAAGGGGAACTTAGAGTATGTTGTATTCCTTGCTATTAAAAATATCCAAATGTGGAACTTCAGATTTTAGGAGACAAGTCTTGTCAAAAATCAGCTGAAATTATTTTAAATTTGGGAAGGACAAGAAATATAGATTTAACTTTCACCTGAAATTCCTCATTCTTAATACTAATGCTTTAGCGTGAAATCCTGTCTCCATTGAAATCAGTGGTAAGACTCTTTTTGACTTCATTTGGGACAGAATTTCAATGAAAATCTTACATAAGAATTGTCATTTATCATTTAGCATCATCATGACATAGCCGCCTTGCAAACTGAGCTGTGCCCAGATCAATTTCTGTCTCGGTACTTAGGGTGGCATGGCTGGGCATTTAGGGTATGTCTACACACACATATTAACATAGGTTGACCTTCCTCCCAGGATGCATGGCACCCTGGAAGGAAGGTGCTCCCCACTAAATTTGCACAGGGCTGATGGGGTCCTGGTCCCCTGCCTTATGTGGAGATCCCAGACCCCCGTGCCCGGCTCCAGCTATGCTTGCCAGGTGTGGGGACAGGACCCCCATGCCCAGCTGCAGCCCCACTTGCCAGTGCGGGGATGGGACCCTTGTGCCCAGCAGCAGCCCAGCTTGCCAGCATGGGGAAGGGATCCCTTTGCGCAATGACGGGACCTCTCTGCTGGCAAGCGGGGCTCCAGTCGGGAACAGGGGGTCCTGTCCCTGTGCCAGAAAGCAGGGCTCTAGCAACATGCAGGGATCCCGTCCCTGTGCTGGCAAGCCCCAGCTCTGGGGAGGGGGATCCCATCCCCACATTGGCAAGCATGGCTGAAGCTAGGCACTGGGAATCCCTTCTCCGCTCACCTGGCCAGAGCTGTCAGGCGCAGGTGGAGGAGGGAGGATGCCCTGGCTCCACAGAGCCTGACAGGGAAAAACATCCCCTGCCAAGCTCTGGCCTTCTGAGCCTGACGTGGAGAAAACCATCTGCTGCCCAGCTGTAGCCGCACCACAGCTAGAGCTGGGCAGGGGATGCTCTTCCAGTGCTTGGCTCAGAGGGCTGGGGCCAGGAAGGGGATTTGGTGGTGGCATGGCCCTTCTTGTGGGCCATGTTGCTACATCTTCCATGGTGCCCCTCTTTCACTTCGACCTTACAAGTCCTGTCCCATGGACATGCTAGTTCCAATTGGTTTTCCTAGTGTGGCCATGCTAGTTTGAATTAACTGAATTTGAACTAATAATTATTAGTTTGACTTGATTAGTTCAAATTCAGTTAATTCGAATTAACATTCTAAGTGTAGACTTAGTCTTAGTGCATTAGAAATCTCATTGTGCCACCAAAGTATTGTAGTATTTAAACAGAATCTTATCCAAGATTCATACTCTTTAGAAAAAAAAAGATACAATATAAAACACTAACGTGGCAACCAAATTTTTAAAAAAGTTCTTCAGCCTTCAGGTAGTGAGGAGACTATACATTCGAGCAGCAATATCTCTAAGAAAAAAATGAAGCACATAAACTCTGCTACTTTTGTTCAGAAATTTTACAATATTTCTCCTCTCTTCTTTTTTTCCCCTCATCTCATGGTTAACTAAATCACCTGAATAAAATATATACATACTAATGTCTTTCCGTGTTTCCTCAGTGAATGAAATGAGGTTTGAGCTATTCTAAGAAAGCTGCATAGGAACAGAATTTGAACCTTGTCCACAGCTTGATTATTGCACTGCCATTAGAAATAATATCAGTAAAAAAAATCCTAAGTGTCAGGTCTTTTGATGTTTAATAATGGAATTGTTTCTTATCTGCAATGCATCTGGAAGTCTGTTCACACAAGACAATAGCTATTTTGTATTTTTGTGTGCTTGCTGTCTTTATCACACTGAATGGCTATCTCACCTCTAGGAATGCTGCACTCATAGTTGGGGGTTGGAAGGGGTCACTTAAATGTTGTGAGGCTCTTTTAAAACTGTTTCCCTCCATTACACTCTTCCCATCAAAGGAATAGGACCTCTGGGAATATATTTTCTCAGTGTTCCAGGAAAAACAATTTATCCTTTTTTGTAATGGATAGCACCAACAATATCTATAATACAGTACTGTTCATTACAGAATTTGAGGATATCCCAATACCTCAGTCCTTTACTAGTGCAGAGAAATTGCACCCTTGAGAAAATGCTTCCAGCTACATTTATTTGGTCTGGTATTAGAAAAGTCAGACTAAAGTTACAACATACATAATCTTACTGAATGAGAAATTTGAAATTCAGGCTGTGACTGGTCACTTGCTATATGTCACATGATATTGTTTCTGGTTCCTGACCAAATTATATTGTTACACAAGTGAGTGGAAACTGTGTCATCTTTGTGAGCGGCTGAGGACACAAGTTTTCTTTCCCCAGTATGTTCCACCTCTTGTATCCCTACATAAGAACTAATCACAACCACAGTTCTTGCCCTCAGCGTAGTACTAAGACTAGCAGGCTAGTAGTGTTAGGTAACCTGAGGAAAACAGGGGAAGTGGGCAGTGGTGGGTGTCCTTGACTACTTAGTTCTGGCCAGCTGCAAAGAGACTAACCTGCTACCTTGTTAATGGGAGGCACAGCAGTCATGATCTTCCTGTATGGTGCGAAGTTCCATGACACAGCCCCTTTTGGGGTATGTGTACACTGGAGCCTTAGGTCGCCTTACCCTTCCTTAAGTCAACCTAAGGAATTTTCCAGCCACATTTGGAATATATTAACTCAGCTTAAGTGCTTCCTTAAGTCAACTTAATAACTCCACCTCAGAAGGACCTTAAATCTTATTAAGTCAGCTTAAGCCAGTATTGACAGGGAATAGTGCTTAAGTCGATTTAATAAGGTCACCTTAAGCAGCTGCTAGTGTGGACATGAGCAGTCTACAGGACTTTTGAATGTGGACACACTAAGTCAACTTAACAAGTTTGACTTTAAATCAACTTAAAGTTGACCTTGTCAAGTTGACTTAACTGAGCCTCCAGTGTAGACATACACTTGGAGTTCTAACTGAGCCCTTGCCCCCATGCAGCAGTGCCATTAAGGAATAATCCAGCACTATCTTAATGCTTAATTTACTTGTGCTAACCCTGCCTTGCCAGCTGTACGTCTCATTACTTTACAGTCCCTTGGCACCTTCTCTAGTTTTCCCTCTTCCTCTCATGTTCACATGTCAGCATAGTGCATGCATAGTCATGGCCGATAAACCAATACTTAGATTGTTGGTGACATAAAAACAGATAAGAACTAGATTGAATATAAACAAATAAAAAGAAAAATCTTTGGACTTTCAAATGTTTATTTGTCCCTCAAGAACTTGAAAAGGATTTCTTTCCAGGCTGAATTAGAACCTAGGCACAGCCTTCCCAGCTCTTCACTGGTTCCACAAAAGTAACTCTTGTTAGTTTGATGCTTAAGACCTTTGGGGAGCTACTAATTAACTGTTTGCTTGTACCACTCTTAATTAATCCCAAGGCATCAGCTTTCAGCTGGTGGCTGTTTATCAGTTCATCTGAGGAAGATTATTATTTCTTTACATTGTGCTAATGCCTAGAGGGTTTGGACTAACTGTTCTAGACCCTACCCAAAACTAAGTAAAGGAGATATCTCCTTCGAGTGATGCTCACATCAACGCCAATTAGGTGTGCACATGGCTCATGCAAGGCTGTCAGCAGATTTTTTTCCTCTAGCAACCCCAGCAGTCAGACAGCTCCCTGGAGTCGCACATCTATAGTGCTGTATATAAGGGCTCACAGATCAGCCCCTTGCCAATTCCTTTTTACACCTGTGGTGGCTAGTCAGTTCTTGTGGGCTCCCATATACAGGAGACCCCCCCCCAGCAGTTTGCTGTTATCTTCTAGTTCTATATTGTTTTTTTTAGTTAGATTACTGTTTTAGATTAGTATTAAGTACCTACTAAGCTTCCCTTGGGGGCTTTCTTATCGTTCCCTGGACCTGGGGCATGCCTGGTTTTCCAGGCTTTAAATCTTGCATTTCCTGCAAGAAGCCAATAACCAAAAGTGACCCTCATTCAATGTGTTTGAAGTGTCTGGATGAGGCTCATCAGGAGGTAAAGTGCAAGATTTGTAAAGGTTTCCATCCCTGAACGTTAAAGGACAGGTCTCAGAGACTAAAGGTCTTCCTTATGGAGGAAGACCTTAAACATCCTTCAACTTCTTCAGAGCCAGCAATGAGCACAGGGTCAACAAATGTTATGCAAAGAGCACTCAGGGTCCTTTCAGGAGGGGAAAAGGCAATGTGCCACATTTATTATAAGAGACAAAATTAATTCCTATCACACACACACACACACACACACACACACACACACACACACACACAC